>JAUBWS010052989.1:0-10190 GCA_032270445.1 Darlingtonia californica
TCAATAGGATCATTGTGAACGACGACGCGTTTCTGACAGTAAACAGATGATGAGTCGTTCTAATCGTTTCATATAAAAATGTAACTAATAAAGAAACTTTTCCACTTTACCTCATCAAAACTGACTCAAGATTTTATTATAGTTTAAATCGTGTTGTTTATAATACGAGTTACTATATCATCCTTCGTATCTAACAAATCTAAAGACCGGTTTCGATTGAAAATAGAACCCGTCACTTACAAAGTTTCATTATTTGGACAGCTATATCAGGTTTCAGTACAAAACCTATCATTTTCATAACTTTCTGCCCACACCCACAATTTTACATTTATAATAGGTATAAGCCTACGATATAAAACATAGCCAGAAAAACTTTAACAATGAGTCAGTTTCTACCCATATAAATCCAATGTCCTCATGTGGAATACTAATCCTTTGAGATTCCGAAGGGGAGTGGTCTCCGTTTATGAAATAGTCCTAAAAGTTCCAAACTATTGATCTTTGGATAATGATTGACTGGCCAATACGCATGAAGAATCTCCGTAATTCAAAATCCTCTATAAAAGTTTTCCGTGAAATATTAGACTTTTTGTAAAGCAAAAACTCAAAAATCTCTCAAATTCAAGCCTTTTTTTCTTTTCTTTGAACGCTGGATTAACAACATAGAATTTTCAAAGTAAAGTAGAGTTTTAGTGAAGTAGAGTTTTGGGGAGCCTTGGTCGAGTTTTGGGGAGCCTTGGTCGAGTTTTGGGGAGCCTGGGTCGAGTTTTGGGGAGCTGTAGTCGAGTGGTTAAGGCACTAGACATTCCGAGTCCCAAGTTCGAATTCCTTGCAACGCTTATGGTAGTAAAATTGGCCAATCGCTATTAATTGCGTATGGTACCCTGAGGTGTTCCCAAGAGAATGCAGGATCCTCATTGATAACAGTTTATGAAGAACTGAAAGAAAGTCATTGAATTCGTTCAACCTGCATTATAAAAAAAGTTTCTTTACATTGACTATACAAATCTTTAGCGGTGAACGGATTTGTTTCCGCTGTCTATGTAGATCATATTTTTGGTAATTTCAGGAAAGTGTTATTTTACAACACCAGTGAACTTTACTGTGGTTTCTTCAAAATTTGAAAATTAATAGACACCCGCAGCAAGACTTTTTAAGGAAATTTCCATAAACAAATGATTCATGTTTGTTTTAACCTTTTGAAGGAAAAACATGACAAATGAATGTTCCGTTTAAGACAAGGCTTTACTTCCACTTTGTGTTTGTTTACATTATCGGTAACACATGAGTTTCCAAAAAAAAACAGAGTTTTTAAGTAACAAAAATAACACATCATTACCGAGAAAATGTTTGAAAATGTGACCAATTTTGATTAATTTTCGGGACTTAATTACACAACAACACTCTTTTTTCTATTTGAAAAACGAATATATTTCAAATTCCTTAATTTTTCCAAATTCCGGTATTAAAACAAGAAACATCCTATCTTAGACGTGATGTCATTTTGTACAGAAAACATGGCTTCAACACGTCGAGTAATCATTAGACAGAAATTTGTATACCTAGACATTTTGATGAGGATAGTTCTTTGAAACACCGAAAACTACTTCACTTTTGTAGATATTTGCTTTAATTCCTTGCGGATAAAGTTTTAATCAATGCTAGAAGTAGCTAATCAGCGAAACTGCACTTATGGCTTAGATTCATGAAGAATCTTTTATCCAATTCATTGTGTCCCTTAATTACAAAGTTTTTGAACCTTTGGAATTCACGCTAATAGCTCTAATTTTCTCAGACTGATTTTTTGTCAAAGTTTTAACCTGGATTTCTAAATAAAACACTGGAAGTTCGTCATATCAAAAATGTGAGTATGGTATCTACAGAAAGTTCATTTTCTTTATGCTCTTAAAAACAACAAGTCATTTGGTGAAGCCTCAAGTGTTAAAGGGTTGTGATCTTTCAAACTTTCAAAAACATTCATTGTAGTATTTTGGTCAGTTGTGGGGGCGGACTTGCGTTTCAGTCGTCTAAGATTAAGAATAGATTCAAAATTGGTTTTAAGTTGGTTTTTATGGTACTGAGAAGCTAGTAAATTAAGTCAAGGAATCATAAACCAGCAAAAAAGCAGCTTTTAGGTGATGAACTCATTGTTGGAGAATGAAAAGTCTATATTGCATGAAAATGTAAATATACCGGACCACATCTAAGATAAATATTGCTAATCGGTTCATAACACGCAGAAATGTTGTTCCACGTATCAAGTCACTCTCTAAGTTTGTTTATCATAACAGTAATACAAACAAAAATTAATACAAATAATTGTGTTAGAGGGGAAATAAACAATAGTAAAATGTTAGCCTTTCAAGCTAAATCTTAAAACTATTCACTAGGCTCATAATTGCTTTATATAGCCTGAGAAAATACTTTAACCAGAAAATGAAATTTCTTCCAATTACTTATGTATATGACTGTAAACAGTACAGGTGTTCCACAACCAGGTTAAAATAATGATAAGGAACATTCTTTGAAATGATTTGTTGTTGTTTCATCAATATTCGTAATCGGTTTCTGTTATGTCATATGCCCGTGCGTTTTGAAATCTCTTACATTTAATACAATTGAGCGAAATAAGATTTCATGATGCTTTGTACTTTGTGGTAATTTCTCTCGCAAACTTTTTTTTCAAGAATCATAATTAACATTGAATTTTAGACTAATCATTAAATAGTAGCCTAATATCTGACTTTTCCGTTTTCTTGGTGATTTTGATGTATCGTTTTTGGAAATATTCCTGCTTGCTGAAAAGCACCATATCTTTTGTATAGCTGTTATAAACTGTGGATTAACAACTATTTTTTGTGGTATTGTGAAGCGGCCTTTAAGTTGTCATTTTTTTCCCCAGACATTTACAGAGACGTCAAATGTTTTGAATTCCAGGCAAGCCGTTTATTTTGTCAGTCGATGAAATTGAAAACCTATTTCTTTTGTCATATCTATATCTATATTAGAAGTTGTTTATCGCTAGTTCGGATGACAAGAATTTCTTATTAAATTCTCATAAATCTGCTTGAATGATCAAGGCAAATGCCTCGAGGCTTTGTTCTTATAAAAAAAATTCAAAGACTCTTCCATGGAAGTTTATATGGAGAGACCGTCATCTGGACATGGTCGTCCATCTATTTGACTACGTGACATAGTCGACATTCCAAGCCGACGACAATTTATACAATGCAAGAGGAGTCTGTGGTTTCTCTGACAGCATCGTCATTTCTTGCCAAGTTAACACAAGTTGACAGCGTCATGTCGAAAAAAGTGACGTTGCCGTCTTAAGTACTGCTGATTCCAACAATAACATGACGTTAGAGATCAGTGATGTGATGTGTCGGTATTATGTAGCTTTATTCGTTTGGTATGAAAGACGATTATTAAATTAGTCGTTCAAATGTATGTGGTTATAACCATGTAAGGTAAAGGCTATTGAATATGTAATAGATAATGTGATTTTCAAAGGTATTTCATAGATTAACATTCCAATTGAAATGCTATGAGAACAGATTTAGTGATAAGCTTCTAGTCTTTTGTGTGAGAAAATGAACCTCGCATATGACAACAACATTAAGTTCACATTCAGACTCATTTATTCTCATCTATATGAACACAAAGCCAAAATATTTAACGCCACTTTCCAAACGATATTCAAAATACCTTAATAGGTGTTGTCTGGGATGCAAATGACTATGTTCCATTGGCAAGAAAGATTTTGGGTCATGTCATTTCTCCCCTTGATTTCTATTTATGGAATATCAGAAATATCTATTTTTCGTGAATGAAAAACGAAAAAATACGACGACTAGAATTATTTCCCTTTGATCTGTATGATTTGATTAATTTTTCTGTTCTATTGCAAATGTTATTTAGCAAATGATATTATCATATCATACTCAACTCCTCGGTGCAATAAACAGTCCCCTAAATCTCTCAAAAAAGGGGAATTATTGTATCTGTTTATTGGCTGAAAATTGTATGGGGAAAAAACTGTTAGTGAAACTGTAGTCAAATATTGACACTATGACTTCAGTTTTAGAATACATTTTTCGAGAAAATTTAAAAACATTATATGTCATTTTCATTGGTTTATCAGTTCTATTCATTATTCATTAATAAATGATATTTAAAAGTAAAATCTATCTTTTTTAATTTACAATACTATCTTCACATATTTACATATTTACAGGTATATTAACAAACCAATATAATAATTTCTAAATAACATTTTATTAGTTACTTTTGTGTAAGTAACACTTCTAAAACATATCCCAAAAAGCCAAATTCATGACCAGCATCGTTAGAAATAGCTTTGAACTATATTCTCAAAAGCTTTTGATTTTGATATAATGAGCGCTAAATGTGCGGAAAATTTTGAAGCTTTCGAAATAAGAAATTGTCAACACCCCTTAACCGTTTCATAAGATGTAATGAAATTTCATGCTAAGAATCTCAAAGAATAAACAAAAAGTCATGAATAAAGTTGAACAAATATTTCTTCTTTTTCCATTCTTCAAAGGTGGTTTCTATGTATGACTTTTATTATCTACCTCTATAAGTAGTCTTCGTCAAAGTGCTGTGAATAGAAAAAATATTTTCTAAACTTTTTTTGCCCTCCAAACATGCTTTCGTGTTATTGAGAATAAAAGAAATAACCAGCTTTCTTTATTCTCTATGTTCTGGTGTGCTATATTCAGCTGAATGGTTAAGTGCTACAACTGAGCTATCAATCAGCTTCTTACGTTGGAATCTATTCCCAGATTTTGATAACTGAAGATTATGAATAACAATTTTGGTATCACTTTCTCAAAAACTTTCCCAACTTGTTCTCGTCTGTAAACAAATGAAAACCAAAACATCACGTTTTTTCCAAATATTCAAAAATGAAAAATTTTGTTGTAACACATCCAAAGAATTTCCAAAAATCTCAAAGTAGTCACTACCATGACAAAACAAAAAGCCAGTATCCACTTTGGTTAAAGCAAATAAAAAGCTATATTTTGAATCCACTCCCAAACAATTATTGTGGCAACTCCTCCAGGTTCTCAATTTCCTACAAGTTAACGACCTTGGATGTAGAGAGCTGCTGCTAGGCTACCAAGACCAAGAGTAACATTGAACAATCCGTTGAAAAGCCTCTCGTGCATCTCGCGTGGACCACCAAGCGTTCGAATGAAGCCTTGCTATAAAACGAAAAGAACAATGAATTCAAATAGATATCCAACAAATGTGAAAAAATCTTTTCTGGTCTTTAGGGCTGCACCCTATTATTTGGAAATTTAGCCAAAATATGAAAACAGTACTAATTTGGGTGTGTGTGTGTGTGTGTGTGTGTTCTTGATGTTAGATTTAGTCACGAAAATATGACTCATTTCATCCGGAAATGGGAAAAGAACATCATAATGTGAAAACAAGGACTTAGAAATTGGATTTTACTGGGATATATTTTCAAAACAAAAATGGTATAAGAAGTGGGAACAAAATATAACAAGAAAGGAAAACGAAATGAAAATGATAAATTATTTATGATTGTTTTCATGATGGTCAGACAGATATTTATATTTCATGTTTTCTCCCTTTTTTCTTTCTTCTCAACTGTTTTGTTCGTTTCAAATCTTCTATTTTTCTCTCTTTCTTTTCATGTTTTTTATGTGCGAAAAAATAGAAAATGAAGATTAAAAGAAATAGACAAGAAAGGTGGCCATGAGTCACGTGCGGACAAATAAGCGGCCGAGCGAACAGCGCAAGCGTAGAGATTTCCAAAATTCCTCAAAATGTGGTAAAGCAGCTAAAAGCTCCAATTTTCAATAATATCTTTTGTCAATATGTATTCTAGACGATATTTAACTTCACAAGCAGGTGTTAAATATATATAGAAATACATTTTCGAGTAAACAGTCAAGTTTCGAAATATCGATGAAAATTTAGGGTATTTTGGAATTTACTTAATACAACAACAAAAAAAAGATTTAGGATTTGCATCAATTTGGGAATTCCTTAATTTTCAGAAAGAAATTGATTTTCGTTATAGCTTGGCAGACAAAGTTTGGAATGAATTTATTTCTAGCTACACCCAGCAGAATAATTTTTTCCTTTTTTGTTATACCTGTGTAAATTGAAACTAGATTAAATTTCCAATTTTATGAAATACAGTATTCTGTTACTGCAAGGTCTTTGAAAAGAACTAATCAGAACACGAACAGAAATCACGTGATGGTATCAAAATGAGCTGATTGGTGAATAGAACATTTGTATTATAAAATAGATGAAACTTGATCGTTTTCATGTTATATGTTTTTTTCTTTCTTACCCTTTGAAACTGGCATTTCTGATGCCTCTTGATTTATTTGACAAATGTGACAAATGTGACTATCCCAACACCCTGTCATTCATTCAAAATGTGTCTCAATCATTTATGAATTTCTTTTTGTAAGAAAATTATTTTTAGTTTCCCACCATTTGTACAAGAAATTTAAGTAAAAAACCAGAATCTATCAATTCATCAGCAGACTCTGAAATTTCTCATGACATTTTTGTCTGCCTTTGTAGTATATCATATTATTTATAAGAACCAACTCTTCACGAACAACACAAAATTTTATAAGAAACAATAATTGCTGTTAATCATGCATTTTCATGAGTTCTGTAATTTTAAGACAAGGAAAATTTTTTTTGTTGTGAAATGCATAATTTTGTTTTTTCTTTCTATAACATTTAATCACTTAATGCAGAATCAATTAACATAATTCGAATTCCATAGAGGCAACAACTTTATACCATCCCCATTTGAATGCAATTATGTAAGCAGTGTCGTTTATGAGCAATTTCCCATTTATTTTGAAGGAGGAGAATACTGCTCTTCCTCACAGTGTTATTTTTAGTTATTACCATTTTTGTCAACAACGTTTCATCGGATTTCCGACAAGCGTTTTGAGTAAAGGAAGTTTAGAAAGATCACGGTGCCATGTTTAGTAATAAAACAAAAATACATGAAATGTAATTAATGAAGTGCTGAATCTGTCATAATTAATATATTAAATTTATGTTGTTTTTATTTGTTTTTTTCATGTTTATCTACTTGAGAGTTTTTACCATTCACCTGCCTGATTGAAAACACACACACACCCCCAGATGGTCGGAGAGTTTTTTTTCTTTTCTCGTCTAGAGAGAAATTTGAAATCTTACCCAGCCTTCTCCTTGTTCACGAATCCATTGTGCTTCTTTTGCTACACAAGTACCAAGCCAAAACGCAACTTTTTCTTCACTAAAGTGTGTATTTGTCCTTTTAGCATGGTCTATTATGAATCCAACGAACATAAAAAATGTCACTATGCGTCCCCAACTCATTTCACCGGTAAATACTTGTTCACCGACTTTCACAAATGTTCGTTGTCCATTCTCTTCAGTTATATTCAAACCTTTTACTAAATTCACTAAAGAGTCGCCTTGTTTTGGTTCAATGTCTTGAATTGAAAGTATCATGATTTCTGTCTCTTTACGCATTTTCTTTAATTGTCGTCCAAAACGTTTCGCTACAAATTCTTTTGCAACTTCCTTCGCAATTTTTGCTTCTTCGGTGTTGAAGTTCACCGCATCGTTCTCAAAGTCGCTCATTTTTTAGTGTGTGTGTTTCTTGTATGCGTATAAATATACTTCTATTTTTCTGGTTTTTTTCTCAACTGCGCTTTACTACTAGTTGTATACTTCTCTTCACTTCACGTCCCACAGGATATATATACCCTTCATACAATTTTATAACGTTTGAATAACACAATAGCTGAATAAACAAAACCAATTGTTCGAGCCTTTGCATAAGAAAAAAATCTGTTCCATTCATTTTAATTTATGTGACATCTTCTATCATTTGATTCGTCGAATACACAATAGTGCAAATCAAAAAATTACGCAAGTAACCAATGAGAGACTTATGACGTAAATTATGTTAATTATGCATGAAATCACTGGTACAGTTTATGTTAATTCAGAATTAATTATACATACTTTCACTTTCTACGAGTTGGAAATCGGGACAGTCCAAATGAAGCTGAGGTTAGAGACAGTTTCTTTCTGTTTGAATGTTCGGTTTTTTCAATGTTCGGTTTCGCTCAGGGAATTTCCTAGTAAACATACTGAACAAATAAATCAAAAAATTTATAAATATTTTGTTCAAGTTTTTTGTTCAGCTCTTTCTGCGTATAATGAATAACATCCCCTCCCTACACCTCCCCCAACCCCTTCCCTTTTTTAAACAATTTCTACCTTTTTGTAAATATTTTCATTTTATTACTGTAGAGAAACAATTATTTGGTTACTATAGAAAACCTAATGTTCCATCACGTGCACCACAATAGAGAAGGATAAAACGCAATAGGCTTTCTAGAGGTCATCAGCTGCAAGGGTTGAGTGTTACTAGATTGGTCAGCCTGCCGCCACTCTCAAAAAATGAGAGAATGAGAGAACGTTTTCCTACTTGAAGAGGAGATTTGAAAACTTTCAAATGGCTAACCAGGTTAAAATGTTAATAGTTTTATCCTGAGATATATTTCAAACTTGACAAAATTGATGTAGATAAAATGTAATTTTGAAACCCAAAACTTACCATCTCAAGAATTTGCCATCGATGTTCGAAAATATTTTTCCAAGGTCCTTTTAATGTCGTTAACATAATTTCCCATAACAGAAAAGATGTCCTGGGAACGAGGGGTTGATTAAAAACACAAACAACACAGTGGAGTCATGGTCAAGTGGTTATAGCGTTGTACTTGTAGACCAGATTTCTGAGTTCAACTCCCTTACTAGAAAATTGCCAAACTTTGCCAATCCCTGTTAAAGTTCCCTAAGGTGTTTCCAGGGGCAGGACCTTCATTACTAACAGTTAAAGACTATCCTGGACGAATAATCAAATCATTCAATTCATCCATTTATTCAGTTCTCCGTATAGAAGATCAACCAGATAAAACTTTTGCTACTTTCATCACAATCAATCGCTAAAAGACATTTCAAATTTATCCCTGGCAAAACTTCATAGAGAAGAAGTTTTTTTAATTGCTTTCTTTACTGTATCTAGCAAGCTGCAACACAAATTCTTTCAAAAAAAAATTTTGCTAATATTTCTACATGAAAGATGGCGTTAATACATGCTATAGCTTGCTGAGTTCTCATTCTGTACCATGTAATTGGTATGTGTGGGGGGTCTTTTGAATTAAGACCAAAACATACGTCACTTTTTATTTACATAATAGTAAACAATCGGCATTGTAAGCATTTTCAAAAATGTGTGTTCTTAGGAAGCAGTTGTACTTGTGTAAGAGGTTATCCTTGAAACCCTAGCGATTATACCCTATTTGATCTTCTTCGAGACTCTTATAAACTGAAAAATGTGGATTAATTTGATAGCACAAAATATTCTTGCCTGGATCCTCACAGTTGTTTTAAACTTAAGTCCTTTATTCATATATTATAATCTTAATTCATGTCCTTTCATCACCTTTTCTCCACTAAGTGTTACGACGACTCACAGGAATTTTCACTCAACAATAAATTTTCGCGGATGAACCACGAAACACAGCGTTTTCAAATGAAAAAAGGTGACAATTTCTTATCCGACAAAAAAATCCAGGTCTGTGGAAAATAATGGCCACCACCTTTGGAACAATTAAAAAAGGTCCTTCATCCCTGCAAAATTGTTGAGTTGGCAGAAATGAAAGACCTTATTTTACTTTTACTTTTATCTTTCTTCTTAAAGGACACGATCATGACTACTTTTAAGTCCCTTTCACTTGTTGATCAAGTTTCCCTTCAAAATACATGGATAATGAAAGTTGAGACAGGGTATTGTTGAGAGGTTTTTTCTATCAATTTAGAATCAAAATAAGTCCTTCACTGAATTTGATTTCTCAACAAGCAAAAAAATGAGAATGAGTATAATTTTAATTTTCAATACTTCACGTTATTAATTTTGGTTTTGAGGTGCTGTTCTGTAGAGATAAAAGTGTTGCACTGAAATACTTGATAAGATGAAATATTGTGATCTACAGACCACTTGTCTACTGAAAGGTCGCAAATTGTTAATTTTTGCTATCAGTGATTTCCCTGATAAAGAATCGTAATTGATTTCCTCGAATTCTTTAATTACTGGTAAGAAC
>JAUBWS010053000.1:0-12094 GCA_032270445.1 Darlingtonia californica
GCTACGGTAAAGTTACCGCTTAAATTTGTGTTCCTTTTCATAGTCTAAATGAAAGCGACGGTTCGAATCCGGCAACTGTCACAAGACAAATTTTATTTCTATTTTGTATGAAGCGCCTTGTTTTCTTTTCAAAATATACTTCATCTTCCGAAAAATGCTATTCTTGCTCCGCAACAAAAACCACAAGTCATTTGAGATTGCGATTCTTCATGCTTCTCTATTATATATTCAACTTGTCATTTCGTTGACACGAATTTTCTTTTCTGAATAATTTCTTTCTTTTATTATTTTCTATTTTTATTTACTTTGATAATTCTTGCCCAACAGTAATACTTTTTCAGTTTACGAGTTTTGAGTGATTATGTATATCACATGTTTCAGGTGACAGGTGAGAAAACATACAGCTCGATTTTTTAGCTGTATTCTCGTAGTTTTTTCTTGTAGATTGTGGCAGTCTTTAAATATTGTGTCAATGAAACAGTTATTGCTTTTTTTAGGTATCTCAAAAATTCAATCTTCTTTTGGCGACCCATTCGTTTTGGCGCCCTTAAAAAATCGTCGCTTGGGGGACCAAGGCCCCCTGGCTAACCCCCCCCCCCCCCTGCCCCCTCTCACCCTGTCACCATGCTACTGACCGTATTCTAAAATTTTCAATCTAAAAAATGAATGTTTCGTTGTTTTATTTTGGTATTACTAATTAGTGCACCCACCCACATCCAGCTACACTCACCGAGACCCAGACATAAAAAAGGCTAAACCCACCCAGAAAAACCATAAGAACAGGGGCGGATACAGACTCTTCAAAACACCATGTGAAAATCCCGAAGTTTCCGATTTTCTGATTAAATTTCCCCGATTCTTCCGGATATGTCTATAAAATTTTCCCGATTTTGGTAATTTTAGACTACTTAACTGTGTGAAATCACAACTTTCACATAGTCTCTATCCGCCCCTGAAGAAGGTCACGCCCACTAAGAACCACCCACAAAAAGCCTTAAAAAAAGTCACACTCGCCCAACCAGAAGAAGGTCTTATAAAGGCAGGAAGAACAGACTGAGCTTGACCCCTAATAGAGCTAGTTTGATGTTGTATTGTGGATATCAACGATGGAGAGCAACTCCGAGACGGAGAGACACGCATCTGCAACATGTACGGTATGAAAAGAATACCACGTGACATATCAGGGTGTATTAATCAATACGCCATACGATATGTACGATTGCTAGTGTTGTAAACTAATTAGGATATGTTTTAGCAGGAATATGAAAAACGTTTTTCATATTCCTGGTTTTAGTATTATTCAGCTATCAACGAAATGGTTACTCGCTGATTCTAATGATTGAGATTCATCTATAAGCAGGTACGGATCCAGCATTATTAATGAGCGTGTGAAAAGTTCAGATTCACTTAGGTTAGTGTGACCCGAAAGGCGACCATTTTTTGGCCCTGAGGGGGCAGAAAATCTTTTTGGCAATTCTAGATTGTCAGAAATCATACCGTTTTCTAAAGTAAAATATTGCAATAACGTCAGTTTAGCGCGAATTTTTGAGCCTATAACTAACAAAACTTTTGTAATTCGCAAGATTGAAATGAGAATGAGAATGGAAGGTTTCCAAATGGGACAAGTAAAAACGTCAGTATTAAAGTCCCGATAACTCAATCATCCAGGAGCGGATTTATTTAGATGTGTTTATATGTGAGTATTTAATGGTGAACATCATTGCTAGCTACTGGGAGTAGTTTCGCATGTAAGAAATTCACAACTTAATTTGATGTTTTCTAATCTCGATTCGGACATTTATTTTACTGAGTAACGCGTGCAGTGATCGAAAATGGCGAGCAATCATATCCGTTTTCCTTAACTAATCCTGTATCTATTCAATGTTGATCAGTGAATTAGAAAAGTATAATATGTATAAATATCGTTTCCCGTATTTCTTCGAAATGGTTAAATCCGAAAAGGTGTGAGAAAAAGTTATTTAACATACTGGCTTCTGAAGATGATACAGACGACACAATAAAAATACATTGGTTCATATTACTCCGTGTAAGTACCTTTTTCCTAACGTTTATATATCAATTATTATAACATCTTATGCTTTTTGTAAAAATATAAACTATAATCCGTAGCTCAATGATACTCATTATTAAAGCAATAATACATGCCAGAGAAGAGAATGAGTTTGGCTTAGTTCTTTATTGATTCTGCTTTGAAGATACCGTAGGTCAGATTCAGCTTGAAAGTTTTCAGTTGATGAAAATGAGAAAAGAACTTGCATCGTGGCAAGAACACTTTCAAATCGAGTGACATCGTCACTTTTCATTTTCTTGATAATTTATATGAATTGATTTCTGTTCTCAAACCATTCATTTGATGTGAGTAACCGAAGAAGCAATTGTAAGGATTCGTCCCCAATCAAGTGCAAAGATACAGCTGAGTACAAACAATTCCCATCTTCTGATACTATAAGAATGAAAAATAAAACATAACAGACAAGAATAATGAAAAATACCTTAATGACTTTAATAATCATCCCCCCCCCCCCTTCCAAATAACTGCCCCTTTCAAACAAGTGTCCCGCCTCCCTTTAGTAAAAGTCTTTTGAATATAAGCATAAGACACCTATATTTTATTTGGGTATGAAACAAGTAAAAAGGAGCTTATATTGGAATTTTATAAAACAGAGATAAAAAAGGATTTATAAGAATGCTTTAGACTAAAATTTTATTTCAAAATTTTATATATTTTCTTTATTTTATTCTTACAGGATAAAACAACCTACAAGTCACGACTTTGTTAAAAATTAAATTTTCATTTAGCTGGCAGCTAGTGTCCTAGCCTGTCCCAGACCCAGTGGCCAGGCAGGAAATTATTTCCCTGCCACATGTACCATGTACTGGGATTAGTAGTATGAGATTCATGTCCTCCCAATTAACAGAATTCTAACTGAAAAGGGTAACTTGCACAAACACATTGGGTGGCTTCAATATATCAAAATATACTTCAAGATCTTTATGCTCAATCCATGCTCATCCTGTTACGAGAAATGGTCATTGGCCATTGGCCAACTGTGAAGAATATTTAGACTTTAATACATTGTTTTAAGTATTTTTTGATACTATGTTCTAACTGCTGTGTTAATAAAATGCATTAAACTCGAGATACCATTATATGGTATTTTGTGAAAATTTTGCTCAATATTGTTTGTAATTGAAATTTTCTCCATATGAAGTTACTTATTTCAAGATTGACATTTTTGCTTATTAAAATCATAAATTTGTTTTTGTTTGTATTTCTCTACAACTTTAACAGAATTTCAACAAATCTTGATTCCCTTTAACTGTACTCCATTTGATGTGATGCTAAGTCTATAAGAAGAAAAATCTATTTTGTCTCTGTTTTCGTATGACAATTTTTAGATTTTCATTTGAAACATAGCTGAATGTTAGGTAACTGATAGCACGTTACCATAAAAATGACATAAGCTATGTTCCCAAATCATAAAAAAAACATAAAAAAACGCTAAAAATAGCATAAAATCATAATATAAAATTTGTAAAATTACAGTGGGACCCCTGTTGATTTTGGTTTTAACATCATAGTTTTTGAAACTAGTTGAAGAGTTTATTGGAAATCACGCATGAAAATAGAAAGTAAAAATGAAATGCTGTCTCAAGATATGAAATTACATGAACTTTCCAGTTTCTATCCGAAATTCAATATATGTTATTTCCACGAACCTGAAAAAAAAGAATTTTGCGTGCGATTGATAAAACTGAGGATGGTTTTAACATCTGCCATGTTACTTGTTTCTTTCTTTTCCATAACCTCAAGCAATGGAGACGTACGCTTATTGTATTTGTATCACAAGTACATTACTGGATTACAAACTTCAAAATATCGGCAATTTTCAATAAAAGTGGGTAATTTACATCGGATTACAATTTGTTTTTATTTTGTGAGAAAATATATAATGTCTATTTTGAAGTATTCTCTACTGTGGTCAACGGCTTGATTTTTGAACTCTTTTTGACGCTTATTTAAATCATTTACTTTTTATTTAAATCATTAACTAGAAATCTTGCCGTTCTTCTCAGTTAACCCTTTGTTATGTACGGACGATGGACTATTTGAAAACACGGCTTCTCTCTCCTTTTTCTGAGACGATTTGGTAAGTAACTAAAGTTTATTTTGAAATGAGTGAGTCTTCACCTTCGAACGTATATAACTTTGTATTTATTTGGCGTATGAAGTTCATTTATATCTTAGTCTTTAGATAATTTGGTTCAGTATATTCTTAGTAGTATTGTTATTTTTTAAGGAATTCGCGATTTTTTTATGTTAGATTTTGCGATCAAAAAATTTGAGCTTTTGTTAGAAATATACCAGAACTTACATTTTCTCACATATGAAACTTCAATATCAGACTGACAAAGCTTCGAAAAGATTTTGCAAAAATCTCCATTCTTTTTCAAATCTTTTGCGTGCAAAATTTGACTCAAAAAATCGCAAATACTTTTTAAAACTTCAATGAATAACATAGTGCTCAATATTATCTAAAGTTTAAGCCATTAATGAACATTATTCGTCAAATAGATGCAAAGTTATAAACATTCGATGGTGAAATCACACCCATTCTTAAATAGACTTTATAGAGATCAATAAGTCTTTTCTCTCGTATACTTAGATGGCTGATTGACTAAAGTTGTCTGTCACAATGTTTTTTGAATCAATCCCCTATGATTTAATGAACTCTGGATCTTCGATTAAAGTGGTTTCACACTGAAATGACATAGGTGAGTAAGGCTTTACGAAGCTTTCGATTGAGAAAATGATATTAGAATAATACCCTAATTAACCACTGTTCTGAATTGTTGATGAGGTCATCCTAGATAAATTTTAATTTTAATACATTATTAAACTCTCCCTATAAAGCTGGACGTTTCACTTTATTTTACTTTACTTTTGACGAGTTGTAGTGAAAGTGCAGATGATGGAAACGTCGTTATTGAAAAGAAAGAACTTGATGTGGACGAGTTTTTTGTTTACATTGGTCAACTGGGAAAGACACAAAAGCTGCTTCTTCTCTTTCTTTATCTGTTGATGATCCCTCATTCTTACCATACTTTAAGTTGGTATTTTACCGGCCATTCGCCAGCATGGACGTGCTCTTTTTGCAATTCAACTCTACACCAATGCAATTCCACAGCTGTTTTCAATGTTGGGCACCCAGAATATGGAAGTCGATGCTCTATGGAAAGGAAAGCATGGCAGTTCATAAAACCAAAGACATATTCTATCGTCACCGAGGTATAATGTTGGTCAGTTGTGGCCAACAAAAACTTTAACTATAAACTAAAAAAAAATTGAGTCTATTCATCACCTTTTTTCTAAACATCATCAGCGGTTATAAGGCTTTTGCATTTTTCGTCAAATTAAAGTTAACATATTAAGCTTAGAAACTTGGGTAAGTGTCCAGTACCCTGTTTAACGTAATGTTTGCAAGATACGCGCCGATTTCAAAAAAAACATTTTCTTCTATGATCCTGTCGAAAGATTCTCTTTCGCATGTCTCCTAATAAATGAATCAGACCAAAACTTCCGACACACAATTCATTTTCACAAAGGTTCCTAAAATCTGTACAAAATTAATACTGTTAGACTTAAGGCTTTTTACTCGCAGTCTACCAAATGGAACTTATCTTATAAAAGGCAGGTGCTTGGTACAATGACACATAATATGTAAGACCATCCATCTTAAACTCAATTGACTATAAATAAGGATTTCCAAAGATTAATATTAATAAGTTAGGCCGCGTTTTTAATTAACTTCTCATAGCAACACTGACTATTAAACATATACTGTAGTACAATGAGCTGACGTTTTCAAAGCGAATATCATTGACCCTATTCGAACTGGGGGTATTTAATTCCCCTTTTTTTTAATTTACTTGAGTAATTATCAACTGTACAAAATTACTCGAATCTGATTTGCTACGACGTCAGTCTAGAGTACAAATTAATACAATTACAAATAAAGACGTTACATTGCTATGCTGTACGACATCAATAGGGGTTACCGACAGTGAGACCCCTAAAAGTAGGACCAAAAAAACGGAAAAATGGGATTTCTAGGAAGGACCTAAAAACCGGAAAATTGGGACCCGAATTATTTTGTAAACAAAAGCGAATTACGTGTTGACATCGATAAATTACAAAGAAATATAGTCAAGTTGCAGATATGCAGAAAACACAAAATTTTTCTCGTGCATGTGCAGTAAGATAAACACAATTATTTCAGCAACAAATCAATATTATGCGTCGAAAAAATATGACCATGCTGAAAATGAGCAACCTACAAAGAATTTTCTCGCGCGTGTGCGGTAAAAAAAACGCAATTCATTCAGTAACAAGTCAATATCATGCGTCGGCATCGATACTTTTCACATATTGTGACAATACTGCACATGAGCAGACTGCATAAAAATTTTCTTGGGCATGCGCAGTATGAAAAACACAATTATTACAGTAAAAAGCCAATATTATGCGTCGGTAATGATACTTTTCAAAGAATCATGACATATTTTATTCATTAAACACATGTAAATATCACACAACATAAAGTATAACAAAATCAATTCAATATGTTGTCATTTACTTGACTCTTTGGGTACCAATGTGGTTGTTAACAACCTTCCGAGAATGTGTCTAAAATTGTAACCAAAAGTAAAGTTTCAGTGAAACTAACCTTACGGCTGAAAATGCAAAAGGTGCTGCGTAAACTATATTCAGCTTTCGATCTTAAACTTAAAAATATATATTTATGTGCAGACCCTTAAGAATTTTTCATTGCAAAATATTCACGCCGATGCATAGTATTGATTTGTTTTCAAAATAACATTGTTTTTTAATGTGTATGCATGAAGAAAAATGTTTTTATTGACGTATCAACTTGTGTCAAAAAATGATAAACGTATCAACAATTGATTACGTTACTTTTAAAATATCCATGCCGACGCATAATATTTACCTATTGTGAATACATCTAAAAAGTGCGCATGCGCAAAGATTTTTGACTGGATTATCATTTTTACTTGAAGCTTTCACAAGTTTTTAATATTATTAATGCAGTTATATTTTTATCAAATATGATGACATCATTTTTTTCCATAAAGGAGCAGTATAAGAAAACAAAGTTTTTGACATTTTTGGCAACCTGGAGCTCCTCAGGGTTTAAGTTTCAGATAAATCTGGTGGACTCGTATGAAAATATTTTTCTAAACTATTCAATCATTTTTCAATCAAAAGATATTGTTTTTGAATCCTGAATTATACTTTAAAAGAAAAGGTAATACCTCAAGGATTTATATCTAGGTAATAATCATCAACGAAAAATTAACTTAAATATCAACGAAAAATAATAACGCCATAAATGTTAAATTCTTAATAATTAGTCCTCTATTTACAACTAAAACACCAAACTTGACCCAGTCATGTCTTTTGATGAAAATAAGTTTTGGATATAATTTGACGTTTTAATTGTCAATAGTTGACTGGTTATTAGTTATTCAATATTCATGGCGTCAAATGATGTCACAGACCAGTTTTGTTGCGTTTGTTAATTGACTTTCAAAAATATTATGAAACATTTCTTTATATTTTTCTTCAATAATTCGCTAAATCAGTTTTCAATTTTGACGAAAATCTATATTCAGAAGGAAGAGCTTCAAGAAAGCTATTTAATGATAAAAATATATTTTAAATGCAAGATAGATGTTTATTTTTGACACACACAGTATTTCTCTTTTTTTGTTATAGTGGGATTTGGTATGCGATAAAAAGGAATATCCTTACCTAGCCAATTCAATGATGTGGTTTGGATGGGCAATTGGTGCTTTCATGCTAGGCTTCATCTCAGACAGGTAGGGTAGAAACAAGAAGTACACTTGAAGCGCAAAGACAGCAACCATTTATATATTTCTAAGCAAAAAGCAGTGATTTTTTCAAGAGTTGCATTCAAATTTTTCATCAATGCAATAAACAACGAAACATTTTACGCTGTTGCCTTTAAATATAGGACACATTTTTATATCCGCCTGTGATGATGTGAAGGATCGAAATTTGAAAGTAGAAAAGTCAATTTTTACTGAAAAACTTATTTCCCTTCCATAATTTTTTGTTCCTGTGTTAAGCTGTTTGACCCAAGCATAGTGGAACGTTATGATATTACACGTTGTTTTTATGTGAGGACGTTCAACGTCAATTAAACCGTCGAAATTTCAAAAAGAAGTTCTTTAACCATCGTATTATTTGATGTTTCGTGTTACTCTTTCACTTGTTTAAAAATCCTTTGATTTGATTTTCACAAAGCTATAAATTTTTTTAAACATTATGCTGTTTGAAGCCTTGTGTTCTTATATGGCTTTTGTTAGACTATGCTTGGCCTGTGTTGTAAGGCCTACAGAAAATAGATAGAACAAGCTAGAAATAAATACATAGTATGAGGGTGTCACACTCGTATCAGCCTCAGGTGAAAGATACAAATAAAACATCAAGCACAGATAATAAGACGGCACGCATGACTTATACACAAATTCCTATACATAGGAAAGGAGGAGACATGTATACTTAATAAAAATCATATTACTTTTATATATTTTAGATTTGGACGTAAGAAAGTCCTTCTAGCTTCGTGGACATGCTTACTAGGCTTTACATTTGGTTGTGCATTTCTTCCGTCATTTTGGTGGTATGCAGCTTTGGCATTCTGTATTGGTGTTTGTCAAGGTGGTATAGCACTGACTATCTACGTAATGACTTCTGAATTTGTTGGTCCAAAGTATAAGAGTTTAACCTCTGGTGCATTGACAGGGTTGACTTATACAATATGTTTATGTTTTTTGAGCATGCAATCTTGGTTAGTTCCACAATGGAGGTTATTTCTTATCATTACATCCATCCCGTATGTCCCACTGCTTGCAACATTCAGGTATGAAAGTTATTTTACCGTTCCACTGTCAATTTTTTGAGCAAAATGATATGCGTGTTATTTAGCGAGGCTCATTTTACTGGAGTTTTCTGTTTCAGAAAGTTCTGTTTTCTACTAGTCATTCAAATATGGATATCGGCGTTTGTCTTTTTATTCGCCATCCAGTTTTCAATTTTGCAGATTCCTTGAAATTTTTATATATGCTTGATTGTCATAATTTTGTTAGATTTGATTTGCCAACTATCAAAAACACTATATTCATTGGTACAGTGCTTCAACTGTGAATTCATAGGCATTATTTGACCAAAAGTTTTCATTTCATTGCAGTTTTATTCCAGAATCAATTCGTTGGCTTCGTTTAAATAACCGAATAGAAGAAGCCGAAAGGGTTCTAAAAAAGATTTGCAAATGGAACAAAGCAAGCTGGCCGAATGCGGTAATACGTGTTCCTACAGTTGTAGATGGCAAGAAATGTAGCATATTGAGTTTATTTACAACCAGAAGATTGGGCATAAACACGTTTGTACAAGGATTTGTTTGGTAAAAAATATTTTGTATATCATCTTCATATAATCTCATGATAAGTCTTGAAGTCGAGATTAAAGTGTTTAGTCGTTTCTGAAATAGGGTTTCAGCAACAAAATGAATCACAAGAAGCGTTTATAAGGCTGATTTCTTTCAATTTAACCCATTTATGCAGATATTTTCATCTCAAAGTGCCAACACGACTGATAAACCATGGAGGATAAACGCAGTCGGTAAGTCCCTGAAAATCGTGCGAATCATTCCTTTTTTCACCTGTTACCCCAACTAAAAATTTAGATTTATGTGTAGCCCTTAGAAGCTTCGATTGATGATATTTTTCTTTAAGGTTTGTCATAGGCCAGGTATACTTCGGTATCTCGCTTGCTTCGGATCAACTTGGTGGAAATATTTATCGAGAGTTTGTGTTGACAAGTTTGGTTGGTGTACCTGGCAATATTCTTGTCGTCATATTGACTAACAGGTTTCATTAAAACATTTTCAAAAGTTTCAATGCGGACGCTTATGGCCTCAACTGATGAGATTGTAATGGAGTGGGCCTAGTTATAAGAATGGTTTTTAATCAAGAAACTATGAAAAAATTCGATTACCATTAGTAGATGGTTCAAAGATTTAACAAAGCAACCAAATCTCGGCTTTCTGATTGTTACCGCAAATCTTAAATTTCAGATTCTTTAAAAGAGTTTCAATTAGATCAATTTTTTTCCTAAAACGCTTGTTATTGCGGTGAAAGGTTTATCTTCCTGTAATGAAATGCTGCACACTTCAACTTTTTGTGAAGAATCTGGAATTGGCATAAGCTTATTTTCAAGCCCCGCTTTCAAAAATGGCTGAAGAAAAAGATATGGAATATGGAATATGGAATAAACATATGAATTGATTGTTTTTAAGGTACGGTCGTAAACCTACACTTATTGGAAGTATGGCATTTGGAAGTTTCTCTTGTATTGGCGTGTCCCTTATCCATCCTCAATCGAGTAAGAATAGTTGATTAGCCCTTTTTGATACGAAGTTGAAATTCGAAACCACAAGAGTAGTAGTGAGATCTTAGGAGGCATACACTGGGAAACTGTCGATAAAGACGTTGTCGAAAGATGTTTGTATCTAATTGGGTTAAACAAAAGAGTGATCAACTCTTTAATGGATCTTTCATTATATTTTCATATCCATCAGACACGGTCTATTTCCTCAACCAATCCATTCTGCGTTCATGATTCTTCTCCTCAGGAGTAAATGAACGAGGAAAAACAAGATTTTAACTTTCGGTATCAAACATCAATATTCTAAGGAAGATCTGAGTAAGTTAGATTTGACGTAAACGTACAAAGAACTATTTCTTTTCAATATGCTCGAGCGAAATTTCTGCATTCTTTTAATCATATCATTAATTTTTACCTTTGCAGACATTGCATGGTTACGAATAACATTTGGTATGGTTGGCCAACTGTGTTTATCCCTAGCTTTTAGTTCGATGTATTCCTGGTCGCTAGAATTAATGCCAACTATAATCAGGTATGCAAATGTTTTTGTAACCAATAATCTATTTATAAATTTGATCGAAACACCCATCCCATTCTATTCTTGATGTTCAAATACAGCGTTGGACTCGTCACAATAAATCAATAGAAACGATCGAAAAGGCTGTGTTGGGTTTACGTTAAGCGATTATTGTCTAGTTTAAAAACATTGGCAAAATATTACTGGAAAACGTGGATGAAATCTCCACAGCGTAGTTGGTGTCTGTTGTTGATAAAGACAATCTTTAACTTTTTTTCATCAATAGGTCACAAGCAATGGGAATGTTAAGTGTCCTTACTCGATTTGGTGGATCTAGCGCTCCATGGGTTGCTCAGTGGCTCGAACATTGGAATTATCGCCTACCTTTTGCAGTAATGGGTGGTTTGGCACTTGTTTCATCAGGATTTTGCGCATTATTACCAGAAACACGTGGTGTTCCAACCATAGAAACGTTGGAGGATGCAAAAAGGTTTGTATAAAATGTTTTGAATACTGAAGTCTTCTAGTTTAACTTCGCACATTCAATTATCAGAAAATTAATCGGGACAGGTGTATTTGCTTCCAGTCAAGCACTGTTAAGATAACCGACTAATAAATGAAATTTTTCATAGACCAGATGATTGTAATATTACATAAGAGTTTGTTGTCATGGAGAGTCTAATAATGAGGCAAGGCATGCTAAATAATAAGCCCGGGAAAGGTGTATTGTCTTCTTAATGAGGAAATTGCAATATTCAATGCAACTCCATTATTCAGATTTCACTTACTTTAACATATATATAGTCTCCATTCCCATGTTGATATTAAACAAAGAAGTGATAATTATGATGTCAAATTTTGGAGATCGTTGTCAAGCATCTTAAAGGTATTCTGCGATAAAAAATTATTTTTTAACTTGTTGTAGAGCTGAAAAAGTTGTTTAACAAGTCTTTTTACAAAATTGAAAAATCTTCTTCCGCTCAAGAGTATACAGCCGGGTGAACTTCCTTATATGGAAAGAAAAAGTTTTACTTCCTTATAAGGAAGTTATATGTCCATATGCA
>JAUBWS010053011.1:0-17462 GCA_032270445.1 Darlingtonia californica
CCCCCCCCCCCCCCCCCCCCCCCCCCCGCATTTATTATCGCCTATTATCTTGAGCATGCATGGTAGGGAGGTATAACTTAATAAAGGCAGCAAGGAAATTGTATTAAAGTCAAAATGGCTACCATTGTTGCTCAATAAAGTCATCACAAAGCCCTAAAACGATAAAAATTTGTAGAAAACTTTGAAAAGTTGCATCTGTTGACCTAAAAGCAATATTTTGGTACCTTTTTATTTGTTAACAGCCAAACGGAGTCTCTTTTGTAAAAAAATTATAAAAACTTATAAATAAATCAATCCTGTGCAATCATATTAAATTATATTAAAAAAATATATTTTTTTTTTTTTGCGCGCGCGATTTTGGATTTGTGACGTCGTTGAAACTTTTGTTAATGTCGACAAATTTAGTTTATTAATTTAAGTATGTGTATAAAGTTTTATCGTGATACCATTTCTTTATCAAATGTTACTTAATTTCAAAAATTTAAATATTTTGTATTGAAATCCATTACATTTTTCTATCTTCCAACCTCAGTTTGGGCACAACCTCCCAATCAATTGATGTATGGTTCGAATTTATTGAAACAATGTGTAAAATATATAAATATTATTTGTTGGAAAATTTGGAAAAAAAGCTACCCTAAATATTTGAAAGATATTTGAAAAAGTATGAAAGGGGGACGAAATGGTCACCCCATACAGAATAGGTTTCAAATTTATGTTTATTACAAGAATAAATATACAAAACATACTTATCCTACGAACATTTCAAAAGGTTGGTTGCAGCAGATAGGGAGAAACTTTGATTTCAAGATATTGATTATTGTCATCTAAAGGTTTTTGTGTTCTAAAGATATATAACACATTTAGATTTCCCCATGATAAGTTCAATTTTGTTTTACAAGAATTTTAACACAGGCATTTTCATTTCTCTACAATATATTAACTTCCCATTGTATGCTCAATTCTAAATGAACAGCTAACAAAAACTAACTTTTTTCATTGTACCATATTATGTGGCTGAAACGATGACGATGCAAAAGAATTATAGTTACATCAGTTGAATAGTAATTACCTTCTTTGTACTTATTTTCATGCAGCGAGGAGAAATGTTTTCTCACGCGTTAATTTTAGGAAATTTGTTTTTTTTTTAAAGCAGAGTATATTTTTCATTTTTGTTTTTGCTATCTCAAGTCAGAATTATAAGTAAAAAAGTAACTATTAGTCATTTAACCCTTTAAAATTACAATCTACATCCCAAACATTAGCCCTCGCAAAAGCTAGTACAAATAAGGCAGTGCTGCAACAGCTGGAGCATGATGAAACATGACAAAATATCAGCAAACTAACATTCTGTTTGCTAGTTCTTGTTTGTGAACCCATATCTCCAAGACATGTTTTACTCCACGTAGTCATTTTTATGACAGGAAGAAATTTCAAAGCATGCACGTGGAAAAGCACTCGTGCTACCTTAGCTTTAAAGCAAGCAAATTGAAGATCCAGGTGAGATTTGTTTTTATTGATTAAATAGAAGCTCGTTAAAATTGAGAGCTTTGCTAAATAAATAAATGAATAGCAGGGGGCAGGTCCTACGAATTCATCAATTAATTTTAATTGATTTATCTCCATACAATATCAAAATAACTGTATCTGACCCCCTGAAGGAGACTGAATCTTGAAAGTTATATAGCAAAACGTTAAGCAATTTTCTGATCAATTGAATACGGGAGAAGCTCTTTGCAAGATGTCTTTTCTTCAATTCATTGAATTGTTGGTGACTTTTACATTGGTGCTTTCGAAGCATTCTACGGGTAAGAGAGTTCTTCTTTCAATAAAAGAAGTATTGAATTTTAAGATGGCCGTGACTTGTTTCATCCATTATATAATGATATGAGTAAACGTTTTTTATAAAAGATGTTTAAGTGAAGTAACTATTGCGGATGCAGAAACTAATTTATTAAATCATTGCATTCGAATCAGTGTTAATCTTGAGATGAATGGCGCCAAAATAAATTTGATTGAAAAGCTTCATGAAAATTTCACAAATCACTTATAATCATAAAGTTTGACTGTTTAAATAAAAAAAATTATGATCGAGTAACAGTTTCAAATTGGCAGTTCAAAGTAGACAGTGAAAGTGCTTTCAAATTCGGCATGATATTATAAATCAGAAAATGATTTTATCAAAACTTTACTAATCATTACGTTAACTCTATTTGACCTGGGCTTTTTGGCCCCTGCAAAAGCTAGAGCGATGTAACTTGGCAAGAATATAGCTTGCTATAAAGTTTAAAACTTCATGAAAAAAAAATTCACTGAGATTTAAGGATTTTAGAGTACTTTTTCGAAGTAATCTTTCCGGAGATTTATTTAAGCTTTTCAAATTCTGTTTTGATTTCTTTAAAATAAAGGATTGAAATTTAACATATTATCAGACTTTTTTTGCTTAACATATTATCAGACTTTTTTTGCAAAAAAAATTGTGCAACTTTGCCCTAAAAAAGTCACTTTTTTCTAAATTGAAATATTGGTCATTGCTCAGAACCACCTGCACTATTATTTTACCTCTACATAGCTACACTGTATTGTCAAATAACCTTTTAACGAGAACTTCAAATATTTTTATATTTTGTCAGACAACTTACATATAAATTTTCAACAATTTGACGAAGAAAAAGAATTTGACATGATAACGTCACTATGATGTCATTGTGACGTCAATTTGGTGAAATTTAGCTTAAAACCACAAATTTTGCCAAGTTCAACGACTTCTCACATTTTATATGACCTTCATGTCGTAAAGACTATCAAAGTAACGCTTTCAAATGAGGGATCAAACTTGTTTTTAAAACGTCATAGTGGGAAGTTGTGAGTGATTTTTTACAAATTTCGCCAAAATTGTCATTTTGGCACTTGTTCAGAACTTTTGAACCAGTATAACCAGTAATGGTATTTGAACAGTTACTTATTAAATCAATACCAAAGGATTGATGTAAAAAAAAAAGATGTGGCGTCACATGGGCATTTTCATAAATTTTGATCATTTTGGCGAGCTCTGTAAACCCACCTCTGAACATTTTGACGAGCTCTGTAAACCCACTTCTAAACATTTTGGCGCTTCATTTGAAATTAAAAATAAACTCTATTGTTTTATCTATTCTAAAAAGAAAACATAACAATTATCATATTCCTAAAAAAAGTTATTAAAAAACAAAAACACATTTCTAAAAGCCATATCATGTGGTGTTCCTTCCAATCAAATTACTGCTAGTAAAGTTTTGAAGTGTTTTCTTGATTAGAGCGAATCGGACTCCTTACAAAGGTCTGTTGCTGGCTAGACTGAAAGTAACTGTATTTTCTGAATGTAAACTATGAATTCTTTATTACATAATATCAAAATTACTTTAAAATTCGAAAAGATCATTTACCATACAACAATGTCAGACAAAATATTTAGTATTATAGTTTTTAAATCACCCTCTTCAAACCCCACTCAAATACAATTGTTTCCTCTTTTTACAAATCAGATCGCACGAAATTGCTTTTCCGTAGTCTGAATGGTCTATATTTCAGAGTTTGTTAGAAAGCTTATGCTGGACAGTTTCATGTTCATATTACTTCTGATATATAATAGTATCCGGATTTTGATATTTTGCTTCTTGATGGAATAGATACCAATTTGACTTTTTCTCAGGTTACTCAAAATTCTGTTGTTGGGTAGAAAAACATTTTTAATTTCTGAAAATAGAAATATTTAGTAAATTTTGCTAATAACAACTTACAAGGAATAAATGATAACATAGTGTTCTTGGGAATTTCTTTGATCCTTACCACTTACCGTATCGTCTGTAAAATCCAAAAACACCGTTCATATAATGACGGCTGTCTTTTTTTGACGTGTTTTTTTCTCTATTTAACAGACCTGCGCTTTAACTTTGCTAAGTCAGATGAGGGATTTTTTATCCAATATACCAAATATGGTTGCTTTAGAGCCCATACCGGATAGGGCTAGTTACATTTCGTATTTCGCAACCTACCTCATTATACCAGTAAAACTGCTACTAAATAAATCTTTTTCTAAAACAATTTATAAAGATGCCATCTGAAAACAGTTGATTAAGCAAAGTTAATAGTGCTAGATTATGCATGTTCATCAAAAAAATCAAAATTGTCTTTACTAACTTGTCCTGGTTAATCATCAAATGCATTGTCAAATATGCGCCAATTATTAGGCGTGTATTTACCGTTGTCATGAAATAAAATAATGAAATTTAAAAAACTTTGATTCACTCCTTTACTTCTATGACCCATCCAGATCTTTACCTGGATTAGAAATCAAAACTTTTATTTTACTTTGTTTAGGAAGAACTGGCAAGCCTCTCTGCTTTTTTGATGAAACTGTGAGATTTTCAACTGATAACCCAAACACATATTACGAATGCAATTCTGGTCAGAAATACGCCGTACTAAAAAGATGTCCACCAAATGAGCATTATTCAAGTGAAAAAGAAAGATGTCGTCCAATAAAAAAAAAAGGACGAGAAAAACGTGCTGCGGCTGAAAAAAAATCCAAAGCCCTGAAGGTGTTGAATTACAAAATTCTCAATCAAGATGTACGACTTGGTGACTTTTATGATGCCAGAAACAACCAATTTTTGTCGGGCACAAGCCTCTGGAGTCCAACGGTTTTAAGAAAAATCAAAAAAGAAAACAGAAACATTATTACTTCATTTAAGACTCTATTCAAAACTGGAAAAACCACATCTGATCGCTTGGATATCATGGACATTAAAGCTGAACTCAAATTGAGTTTTTTAGGTTAGTTAACGGAAGTGTTTATTTAAGTAAAATGTTTTGTTTGTTTTACTTACTAGCTATTATTTTGCTTTTAAGTTTTAAAAAGTAAAAGATAGCATTCCAGGTCTTCTATCAGCAAAAGAAATAAACTCGAACGTTATCTTTTAGGTGGTCTGATAGAAGTAACCGGTAGTGCAGGCTTTGCTCGTAAAGGAGATTTGACAGAGATTGATGAAACTTTTACATTGGTTTACAGAACGCGTGCTTATTCCGCTACAATACCAAAGTCAACCCCAGTCAGCTTTAACAAAGAATGTAAAAACAAATATGCAACTCATGTGGCAAACAAAATTACTTATGGTCAAAATGCGTACTTTTTCTTCAAACATACACTGAGGAAAGAAGAACAAAGCCAAACGGTGTCAGGAAGCTTGTCAGTTGTTGTCAAATCAATCCCTCAATTTACCATTGAAGGAAAAGCATCGATCGACCTGAAAGGAAATTTGAAAGAATTTGCGCAGACTACTGAGGTTCAATACAATGGAGACTTTAGGCTTAAAAATGGCATTCCAACGACTTTTGATTCTGCAATTAACACATTCAAAGAACTTCCGCGTAAGTTTTTTTTACACGGCGTCACTAAATACGGGTTTCCGTTGTAAACTTTACATTTGGTATAGAAAATCACAAGCCTTAAAATTTGTTCAACAATAGGTGACATCTTCAATTTAAACAGCTCTAACTTTTTAAACCTAAAATAAAACGCTTTCGGCGTTAATCTTAATCTGCGATTTATTTGCGAAATTTTAACGTTTGTCCTCTATTTATTTTCCGTGATGCTACTTAAAGGAAGTGAAAACTAAACTTTCATAAATGAGTGACATTAACGGTCAAACTTTCTTTCTTTTATCTGGTAAAAGATTAGTGAACATTCTTTTTTGAAAAATGTTTTGTAACAGCAAAAAGACTATTTATTTTAACGTTTAACAGCTTATTCATATACATAAAGACGAGCTTTCATCTAAATTCCTGATTGTTTGAATCTTTAAGTCCAAAGAAAAAGCTATATTTTTGAAAAATAAAAAATTATAAAAGTCTGGGTGTTGTCTCTCCAAAGTGGCTTGAAAATGATTTAATTTTACTCAGAAATGAACCTAATTTCCTAAAAATGGTTGGCTTGACAGAAACTTGTCATAAATTATGCTTTTACCATTCTGACTGAACTAGTTAAATTATTTTTCAACTCCCAACTTGTAAGACATAGAATTTAGTAATAGTTTTTTTCCAACCTCAAATTTCAGCACTTTTGCTGCCCCTTCGTAAAAAAGTATTAATTAAAACGCTTGACACAATCTAAAATTTAGGTGTTATCATTAGCTAATATTACTCGACACATCCTTTTTACCAGTTTTACAGAAATTTGTTTTCCAAATATGCGTTAGCTCCAAAAACTGAGTATAATCCATTATTCTTTTTTGTATAGACAGAACAGCTACAGGTCCTAACTTTGAAGGCGCTGTTCCAGTTGAAGTTCAACTAACACCATTGTCTGATTATTGTAAAGAGTCGAACACAATATTGGAAAATATTGGTAGCAGTGCGATGACAAAGGTCTCAGAAGTTTTAGAAAGTCTTGAATTCCTGCTTATGAAAGTGAAAGCATTACTCCAGTCACAACCAGCTGTTTTATACCCTGCAGTTGGAGGAAATCTGAAACATTACAAAACAAATTTAGAATTATTCCAGCTTAAATTAAAAGGAAAACTGCAAGTCTTACTACCTGCAATAAGAGGAAGACTAAATGGAAAAAGTGAAACTGACCTTTTAGAGCTTTTAACTGAATACAAACAAAGTCCATTTGAAAGAGCAAACAGCACTGGTTATCTTTTAAAAAGAGGACGTGAAATAAAAGCAATCAACTTCTTAACGAAAGGTATCAACACAGCACAGAAAAACTTTGAGATCGCGGATTATAAGAGAGCAAACGGAGTTAAAACCATCATTAACTATCGAAAAGTTGTCATTTTTTCCGTCAACATATTATTGAGCTCTCAAATTACAAAAGACTTTCTTGCTGGAAATAAAATAGACGAATCAGTGTTTTGGTATGAAAATGTTACATCTGTCGGTTTGCTGGGATACCAAAAGCGTTTATTTATGAACTTTGCTATGGCAAATAAAAATTTAAGAGATACTGCATATCTTATAAAAATTACAAAAAGAGCCGCATACCCATTAAATATTAACGCTCAAACTAATGGTATAACCGATAATAAAGCATTCGTAATACCAGATAAACCTTCAAATCCAATTTCTTTGTCTCACTCTCACAACACATTCGTAATCAAGGTGGAAAAGCCCATGTATAACGTCGGACCAATAGAAAAAAAAGTTAATCCTTGGGTGACCAAATTTTATGTTGAATATTGGAGATTGATAGATGGCAGAGGTAAAGGAATGGAAAAAGTACTTTTTGATTTTTCAACAACAACAACAGCAATTATCAAAAATCTAAAGCCGTTGACAAGTTATCAATATCGCATTGTTTACTATACTGAGTTTGGATTATCTCCTCCGAGTAAAGTTGGTGATGTAACAACAACACAATTTTCAGAGCCAGCAAATCTTAACTTGATAGCAACAAATGTTGAAACTTTATCATTTTCATGGGATAAACCGATTGAAATTGCTAAAGGAATTACAATTGATGGCTACAAAGCCACACTTTTTGGTAAATAGTTTTATAATTTCCAGTCTTGATTCTACAATATCTTGGTTTAGTTAACTCTACTTGAAATTCTAGCTTCCTCTCTTTTCACCCAATTTCAAATTTAAGATAGATGAAATAAGAAACAATGATATTATCTACTATTTAGTTTGTAATTCTTTTTTAAACTTGTGATTTCTACAATAAATTTTACCACAATGCACTGTAGCACTGTTATTGAATTTATTTATTTTACTTACTTTTCACCAATAGATGGAAGCAAAAAACACGCAGAAAAGACTGTGAGCGTAAAACAACTATCGTTTGGGAACCTTAATCCTAGAACGAAGTATGTAATCAACGTTGTGGCAGTTTCCTCAAAATTTGAAAGTCTTCCAGCCATCATGATAGCCTATACAACTCCAAGACCACCACATGCTGTCAAATTTGTCAAAGCTGATTTAAATGCAATAACTTTCACCTGGTCACAACCAAATATTGCCACAGGCGCAACAATAAAAGAATATGCAGTGAAGTATGTAAAGATGAACAACAAAGGAAGCAACACGATACCTGCAACAGAGAAATCTAAAAGTGCTTTGAAACATACAAGTATCAAAATCACAGATTTAGCACAAAATACGACATATGGATTCAGTGTTCAGGTATACTTTCATCTTATCTTTTTGATTAACATAGGTGTTTCTGTGCAAAATTGCGGTTTCTACAAAAACGTTTTTCTTGCCTTCACGGTTAAGTAATAGTTTGTCTGCCAGCTGGGTAGGTTAAATCAAAGTTATATATCTGGAATATAGAGGGTTGTCAAGTGTTTAAGAGCCTACAGAAATTTGTTTTATTGTTTAAAGCATCCGGCCTCTTAAAATAAGCCATGAGAATAAAGTTGGGTATCCACCCTTTTGGTAAAAATTACGACAAAGTGTACTTAACGCGTATATAGCATTAGTCATCGGAACGTTGCGATCATCTAACTTTTTCATACGTATTTCTGATAACTTTGACTGAATTCACATCAAAATTATTATTATTATATAACAATGAAGTCATCACTTGTGCTACCATATTAAATGACATTATATACAATTCCTTTGTACTTATGCAACTATACAGCGTGTGTAAAAAAGGCTATTCATAACATTACTCGCTATAACGTTCGACATAATGAAGATAAAACCGCATTGAAATCTTAAATACTTCGAAAGTTATAAGTGATTTTAAATTAAGTTTTACTTTATGATATTATTGCAATCAGTTTTCACCTTAACTTACAATACCAACTATAGTTAAAATCTTTTTTTATTTAGATTTTTACTTTTATATTCTCCTATTCCCACGTGAACAAAATTTTATAAAACCACTTGCAAACAATCGGTTGAAGGAATACAAACACGAAAGACATGCGTAATCTTGATATTAATTTTTTTCTTGATTAATTTTGTAAAAAGTTCTTGATGATATTGATCATACAAGTTTTGCGTGATGAAATTTCACATGAAATCTTAAATATTACTATAATTAGATAGCCCTTGTCGTTCTTGTTTGTTTGGTATAAAAAGTAGATCATTTTAAAAGTTACTTCAAAAGCTATATTATATAATGTTATTTTTCTTTATAACACAATACATTTACAAACACTTAGATAATATATTTACAAACTTAGTAAATTCCTACTCACGAAAGCCTCTTGAAGTGATATCGTCAGGAGCAGGAAAATCAAAAAGAAAACAAAAGAAAAAAAAGGAGTTGTCTTACCTTACCTGGCGTTTAAAGTGTATTTTTCCTCTTCATCAAGGGTTGCACTCCTTCTGGGTTACATCGTCAATTGTGTCTGGTGGCCGCGCGCCACCCGGACCCTATCATTTGCCAATTGGTTGTTTATACCAAGAATTTTAAGGTCTTTGTTTATAACATCAGACCATCGCAGTTTAGGTCTGTCTACCCCTGGGGATAGTACCTTCAACGTTGAAATTTATTATATGTTTCGACCCCATCTGGTCGTCCATTTTACGCAGATGGCTATAGCGCAACCTATTGGCACGCGATTCGGCTTAAATGCTGTTTAATGCCAGGTTGTCTAACTGAACAGACGTTTGTATACTATCTGATAGTGTAATGTGGCCACATCCATCGTGTCATACCACTGTCAGCAATTACGAGACTCGTATGTTCACAAGATACAGGCCAAGTTAGTTGCACTTCTATATAGCAAAACTTTTCTTACACATGTATTCTCAGTTTCTTAGGGATATACTGCAGCTTGTCAGTATTGGAAGTAGAAGCCTGAAATCATTCCAAGCCGCAGTAATATGAATTATGATTGCATCACCGCATCCACCTGCTTCACCAATAATATCGCCAATGTACTTGAATTTAGTCACGCTTTCAAACATGCCGTTTCCAATGGAGACGGGGTTGGAATTGAGTTGCACAGGAACAATAGCTTTACCGTTGCACTTTCTTAAGTTCCGAATTTATGTTACCTGTTACATTAGAGTCACCATAAAGCAGAGCTTTAGACAAATAAAAGGGATTCAGTGGGACAAGAGCTATGTCTAAGGCCTAGAGGCTGTCAAAATAGCTTCAGTCTTTCATTGGAGAAACTAGAGCATTGCAACAGGTTCTACATGAACAAAAAGGGTCAATGGTATCTGAATGAATCCTAAATTTATTTTCGCTTAGGTGGCTTAATCGAGTAAGAAACACTAACCCCTGGTTATTTTTGACATTGAATGTTGGTGCAGGTTCTGGTCGTAGAAAATCAAAAAGCGCGTTTGAAAGTTGAAATTGAAGGAAGATTTCGTATACGGCTACCCAAGTACGCTGCTAAGGAAAATAGGAGGCCTTGATCTAAGATCAATAAAATCTACATTGTGAAGTGGCAAAATTTCAAGAAAATTTTGAGGTGCCATGCCATAGAAGATCTTGTAAAAAAAGAATAGCCCTTTGCTAAACCTCATGCCTGCTAAGCATTTAATACCAACCTAAGAATATAACTTCCCTCTAGAAGTACCACGAAAACAGCCTGTTATAGCTAAACAGGCATTGTGTTGAGCAGATTCAAGCTGTTGTGAAAATGTTGCATTGTCTGGGTAGTCGTACACGACTCCACATAATCCAAAGGCTTTATAGATGGTTAAAAGTGAGTCCCTCGATAAAAAACTTCGAAGCTTACGAATAAGACCAATGCCTTTGTTTGCTTCACTTATTTTCTCACTGAGATGATGATGATGATCAAAGTATGTTTTGCTTCTGAAATTAGGCCTAGATGCTGCTGGCTTTCGGAGACTGCGATTGCAGTCTGGTTGAAGAAAACAGGTGGAGCAGTAAAAGGAGTATATTTCCTAAAAAAATAAACTTCAACTGCCTGCTTGGAAGGGTCCGGGTTAAATAATATTTTCCATTGATGGGTTCAATCGCAAATTCTTCCAAGATCTATATTTAGCTTACTTTAACTTTCAATTTGCTTTAATACTAATGAAAATAAAGATGTATCATCAGAAAAGATTCTTGGGACAGATTCGAGGTTCTTAGGGAGATCGTTGGTGAAAATCAAAAATAACAATAAACCCAAAATTGACCCTTGGGGAACATCAGCCACAATTTGCTTCCATATGGAATTCTGTCCATTTAAAACAACTCTCTGAACGCGACCAGAAAGACAATCTCTCGAAAGAGTTAACAAAGGACCAGATACACCATAGGGATGCAGTTTAAAAAGCAACCCATTGTGCCATACTCTATCAAAAGCCTTTGATATATCTAAAAATACCTCACGGGTGTCTAAGGAGGGATTAGCATCAAAAGCTTTAACCCTTAGAGGGCGAATAACGTATATTCACGTTCAAAATTAGCACAATTAAGACCCCTGCGTCTAATTGTCAAAGCTCGTGATCACTTGATTTAAACTTCTTGATCGCTCCACTTATATGAAAGCTATTTAAATTCTCTTTCAAATGGTATACTAGACTTTCAAATTTGGAGCAGCCAGTAGTTGAAAATGGCATGGGAATTTGAAAGAATTTGTTAAAATTTGAGCCCAATTTTAGGTGATTTTCAAAAAAATTGACGCGTTCTAAGGGTTAATAGAAATTGTTTGAAAATTTAAAATTCAATTTTAGACTGGAAATGAGTTCTAAACATGGTCTAAAGAGGATCTGAGGTTTGGGAACTTTTATTTTTTTCAGTGTGGTGCTATTAATGTTAAATGTTGTGCGTTAAGGGACGCATATAAATCACCCTGACGAATGTCGAAACGAAATTGACAAAATGAAAATAAATGGTTGGTTTTGAAGTAATTATAAAGTGTATATATACACTTTTCAAAGAGTTCGCTAAAAATTGGCAAGAGAGACACTGGTCTTTAATTTGTAACATAATCTTTTTTGTTAATTAGAATAATGTTTCCTTTTTTCCGATTACTGGAGAATTTTCAAGAAGTTTTTTTCTCATAAGTGAATCAATCAAACACACGCAAATCTTAACAATACTTACTCAAATTTCATCACAGCCATGAGCTTTGCTGACATTAAAAACAGATGCAAGTTAATATGTTTTCCATCAACATTTACTGAATCTAATCGTCTATTTGCAACAAAAGTATTAGGTGGCAAAACACTGTCTGTCTGAATGAGAGAACATTGAGAGGAAGAAGTATTAAAAATGTTTGCTTTCTCAAACATATCAGTAACCATACTGTTACCGACATTTCGTATAGGAGGAATCTTTGGTGATTTACACTTATGAACGTGCCGTTTCAGCGTAGATTAGTATTTTTTCGGGCTAATATTTGGATCAGCTAAAGTATTGCCAAGTCTGGTAAAATAACTTTATTTGGCAATTTTTAGAGCTGATTTACATATGTACGTGATGTCACATAGAATTTGACGGTCAATAGAATTTCGACCATTTTTAAAGTAATGCCTGGAGATCTGTAGATTCTAGCTTTCGCAAGAATCATCTGATTTACCTCAGGTGTCACCCATAACACATCCTTGTCCCTAATTGTTGTGACTTTATTAGGCACTAGATTGAAAAAAAACGCTGAAAACACTGTCGGTTAAAAAAGTCTACCATCAACGTCTATATCTGCAAAAGCCCTTTCCCAATTAACATTTTTAATATCGCGTTTAATCGAGTGGCTATTGAGAAATCCCAAATTCTGCGTTGATAACCAGGAAGAAATGCAATTTTGAAGTTAAATCTGGCAAAAGCAATCTGATGGTGACATCCAGACAACAAAGATGGGAAAACCCCAGACTATTTTACAAAACTCGTTGCTGATGTGGAAACCACGTAAATACAAGAAACAGAGTTTGTAAGAATATATGTGGGCTCATTGATTATTTGATGTAGACTATGTTGAGAAAGTCGGCAATTTTCGGCGTTAGTGGTAATTTTTGCTTGAACAATGTAAACTGATCTAGATCTTGGCTCAAAGAATAGCAGACTAGACATAAGTATAACCGATTTACACCATTCTTTAGTTCATAAGCGCGAAATTCATCCAGAAATGTTGGCTAAGGTCGTCTGACAAAAGGCAAGTGATTTCGAAAATATAAACAAATCCATCCCCTCTAAGTCTTAAACGGGTGATCTTAACGCATAAAGTCATAACCTTTTATTGCTAACCTTGGATCATCGTCTCGGATTGAAGAAAATTTACAATATAAATAGGATACAAAAAATATCAAATTTATGATCATCGAGGATGATAGAATAAACTAACTTAGTACACACTCTCAACATAAAAAGATATTACGTATTAAGAAGATACAAATTGAGTAATAAAACACAAAATCCATTGAGGTGTAAAAAAGTTGAGAAAGCAATAAAACATAAAAATGTAATAGTGGTAATGCTTTGGGTAGGATTTTGTGATATACACTGTAAAGTTCAAATTAGAAATCCCTGGCATTAACACTTTCCAAGCGTTACTTGAACACGAAAGCAAATTTGAAATGCACACATAACATACTGCTTTTATGTGGTTGAAAGTCTCTGACGATTATTATTGTCATTGCTTGAGCAATCTTGTTTTATGACTTCTATTCAAATGTTCTTACTGAACAACTGAGAAGATAATTTGATTTTTTCATGATATACCCCGAAGGGTAAAACATTCAAATATATGGTGTACGATTTTTTTTGTTTTTTTATTTGGACTAGTAGACCCGCGGTATTTTTCCAAGGAAAGTATCCCCAAAAAGATATTCTTAAAACTTCAAATTGTCATCATAATTATTATCTTAATTGTCGTAATCTCAATTCTTATTACTTAAGATTTCAAAATATGAAAACAGATTTGATCCTATTCATGCCGGGCTTTTTGGATATATGCCGATTCGGACCCCTTTCCCTCTAAGTTTTCAAAAACCAGTTATGTTATCACTCTGAAACTTTGCATACTAATAGTCCATCATATAAAGAACAATCTGACGTTTAAATTTTTTTGCTGACGTAAGTATTTTTTGAATGATGTTATCATGTTATCATCTACTCAAGGTGAGGATTTGAAAAATTAGGAAAAACAAATTTTTTATGCTGCGAATATCAAATATCAAGTTGAGAGCATAAAACAAACAAAATATTTTTTTTAGGGGCCCAAAAAAAGGTGTGGTCCGGGAGCAAAGTACTCAACATTTTAAAACTCGTTGCTGATGTGAAAACATCATTTAATGTTTAAAAGAATTACATTAAATTTAGTAAAAACATGGTCGAATCAGTCGTTTTTCAAAACTCTTAATCAGCTCCAATTTAACCGAATTCTTTAATATAGCAAAACAGAATTGGGTATTTTGTCCTATCAAAATCATTGTTGTAAGTTCGTTCTAAATAACTAGGTCAATGTTTTTCATGTCTAATCATGGGAATAAAAGTACCTCCATTTCAACATTTGTCTATTTACTCCAAAATAGATCTGAAAAGAGAGTCACTTAAGAATTACAATTTGCTTTTCATAAGACACTTTTCTTAGCTCACTTCAAAATTGTTGGCATAGGAACAAGACTTGGACAAATTCTTGTGTATTTCCAAAATGGAAATTAAGTTCAGAAAAAAGAAGAGGAGATATTTACGAAAATTTTGAAAAAAAAGGGTCTTCAATTCTTCTCTTCCATTCTTTAATGAACTGTTACAGTATTGACGAAAGTACTTTCTTAATAGGGAAATTTTATAGCACCAAATAGAATTAACAGTGATTGGAAACTATACTATCATCGCAAGGGAGTCGAGCACGGACCTCCGGCTTGAGCGCCCAGCTCTTTAAACACTCGGCGTCGGCTACACTACTCCAATATTTCAAAACACATTCTTAAATTTTAGATATTCTGGAGTGCTTTGATAAAAATTTAGCTAACAAAATATTTTCAAAAAAGCCAAAAATCGGTCATATGATACCTCAGGGTGCAGTACCACAACTAAAGATAAATGTGCATCCTTATCCTAAACAGCTCTCGGCATTTAATATAAATTTAACATAGTATTTTCTTTTTTATTTAAGGTCATAACAGTTTTGAATGGAGGTAAACTTTCAAAAAGCAGGCACTCGAAGTACTTGGTTGAAAAGACAAAGTCCAAAATATCAGAGCTTGAAAATTTGCGAGAAACGATGGAAAACAAATTTGTCATTCCATTGGTAAACAAACTAAAAATGGAGTTAATGGCAGAACTACAAACGCAAGCTCAAAAGATACAACAGCTTGCCAAAAATTTAAACACAGAAATAAATAAATCTCCATTGTTCTGGCGGCGTTTTTTAATGTTGGAGCAGAGACAGAACAAACATAAGGATTTGACACAAAAGCTTCGGCATAAAATAGATAGAGAGAGAATAAAGCAAGATCGAAAGTTATTAGAAGTTCAAAGATCACTTATAGAGAAAGTAAAAAAACAAGATGAAAGGATTAAACAGATTAGAAACAAATTTAAAGAAAGAGCTACTCGAATACATGCCCAATGGACAAAAATACAAATACATCGTGGTAGATCCGGGTAGATAGGTATATTAGCAATAGACTTTAATCTTGTTGTCGTTTTACTTTTGGTGGAATACGATATCAAAATTTTTTATGCGTGATTTTAAATTTTTTATTGTGTTAAAGTTATGAATTTGCCACAATTTCACAAAGTTCCAAAAATTTGACAGGATGACGTCACTATGACGTCAATATGAAATTATCAAAGTGAAATTTTGCCTAAAACCGCAAATTTTGCCAGGTGTAACGAATTCTGACATTTCATTTGGCTTTCGTGACGTAGGGGCTAGTTATAGCTTTCAAATGAGGGATAAAACGTGTTTTTACGACGTCAAAATGGAAACTTATGAGTGATTTTATCTTAAAAAGTAGCATTTTGCACAAATTTTGCCAAAATGACAATGTTGGCACTTCTTCATAACTTTTGAATCAGTAGTAATGTTGACTTCAAACAGTTACTAACTAAGTCAATACCCAAAGACTGGGAATAGGGTTAATGCTAAAGTTTAGCATACTAATGCTAAAAAATTGAATTAGAGGATTTTTCTTGGCTCCCACTTGTGTAACAAATATCACTGCACGTTTTTTTTAGAAGATTCATGTTGGGTACTGTTGTTGTTAGTAAGTGACATTTCTGTTATTGTATGTATTATATTCAAAATTTCTTTTATTGCTTTTTACTCAAAGCCCCATTAAATAAGCAATATTTTTTCTTCTGAAAACTTGCCAGCTTCACCCTCGCTCTTATTAGGAACTCCGCCTTTTTATGTGTTAGAGTTTTTTATGTGACTCTTAGTTACCTTAAGGGAAGAAATTTTCGCAGGAATTTAATTTTGCAGTTGGCCGAAAGGATTTTTTTCGCGGAATTTAATTTCGTGGTTAGGAAAATTATGTAATTTTCGCGGGAATTAAATTTCGCGGACGACCGATTTCGCCACATATTTCTTTTGTTTTTATAGCGTTTTGCAGAGATTTTTTTGACAAATTAGTGTTTATCTTTATGTATGATCCTTTTTTTTTGTTTAATTTCGCGGACGGTTGATTTTGAGGATACCTGATTTCCTTTAATTTCCAGGATACCTGATTTGGTAAAATTTCGCGGGAAGTTGCTTTCGCAGGAATTTAATTTCGCAGATTTTGGCAAAAGCCGCGAAATGCGCGAAATTTTCTTCCTGCGAAAATTTCTTCCCTTAATGTAAACAAAATAGATTTCCACTTTATCTTTGTACGCTATAACTTTGTAAAAAGGTATGCTCATCTCCTTTATATACATTTAACATAATTTTATCTCCGTGGAATAGTTAAAAAAAACAAAGAAGCCCAAAACAGACAAAATTTCTCATTTATTGTTAGGTAGTAGTCAACTGTGTTAAATTAATGATACATTCATGTTTTCTTGTCTTTTCTAAACTTGCCTTAGGCTATTAACTGCAAACAGACGGTGTAAACGTTCCATCTGATTTCAGGTGGTTTAAACTGTGGAAAAACACGATATTATGAATATACAGCCGTGTAAATGGTGTAAATGGTCAGACGATATCATTGTTGACCACATGACAACAGATGCACCATTTACACCATCTGTTTGCAGTTGGCAGCAGACGTTAATTTTGTAATAGAAAAACCGTTCAATTTTATTGGTTAGAGGAACAATGAAAAGAAGATTGTGACAGGTTTATTATCAAAATCAGTCAGGACGTGATTTGATTCTATTGTTATCATATAGTTTTTTGATAAAGGGTCTTCCGAAATAATTTTCAAATTTTCTGACAAGTAATATTTAATCCAAAATGGGATTGTAAGGTAGAAAAATGTAAAAGATTTCAATAAAAAACATTGAAATATTTAAAATGAAATAACTTTTGATAGAGAAATGATATCACAATAAACTTTCAACACATAATCACCCGTAATTTTAATATAATATATAAAACGTTAAAAAATGGCAATTTCAATATATTGTATAAAAT
>JAUBWS010053022.1:3123-14114 GCA_032270445.1 Darlingtonia californica
ATAATTGTATGTATATAATTCCTTGCTTTTGATGATAAGAAATTTTTGATGGTGGATTGGTAAATTTAATATATTTGTTTTATTTTAGAAATGTGGTAGAAATAAATTCAAATAATTAGAAATATAAATACAACCAAGTGACATGTTTGGTTTCTTTCGATCACTTGTTGCTCAAAGCTACCACAATGGAATTTCATATGCCATCTTCAACAACATCAGAACATATAAAATAAAATCCTCATTGAAGTTACGATGTGCAGCATGTCGATTTATATGGAGGCGTGGCAGGCTACATGTCATTTGCAAAGAAAAGCCAAGGCACAAAGCAAGGCAAAGATAAAGTGACTGCGTTAAAGTCAGATTTATTTGTAAATATTATATTTTTGCAAGCATTTTTATTAGTATAAACTTGAATGGCTTTCTTACTTTGTAAAATATATGGCTTTAAAGGTTTAATGTGTTTTGCTGTTTACTGGATCATTGAACAAAGAAACCAGAACAAACAAAAATCATGGACAGTCTGTATTTTAGTAAGAATTGATAATACTAGTATGTTGTAGTCAAAATTGATAAATCTCTTTTCAATCATGAAATATCAGTCTGCAAACAAACTTGGTTTAATGCCATAAGCGGAGGATCAATGAAAAATTTTTTCCTACAAGTGAGAAAAAAACTGTGAAAACTGCTATGAATAAAATGTTAAGCTCTAAAAATATCAAAAAAGTTTTACATCATTGAAGTGCTTTGATTAAAAATGGACTTTGCCTAGAAATCTAAGCTCAACTCTTTCTCACCTTTGATATACTGATTTGGGAGAAAGGGTTTTTTTCCGGTTTACTGGAAATTGAAAAGCGATGGGCAAAAAACCGACAGGACTGGATTAGGGTCCAAGAATTATATATTTCTTTTAGCTTCCTTTCAGCTATACTTATTTATTCAATTTAGCAGAGTTTTATTATATTGTTTCATTGCTTTTGTGCAATGGAATGTCATTCAAGAAAGCAAAAGTATGAACTGTTGGCAACAGATTCATAACTTTATGTACTATTATATTAACGTTGCACTGTTATATTACATTGTGTTGATGTTACCTATCTGAACTTTGTGAGAGATAATACTACTACTAAATTTCATTTGTTTTCTTCTATAATAAATGAAGAGGTTTGATGTAAACAATAAGACCCATTGCAAGCATAACTATTATATTGTTTTGAAGGGACCAACTTTATTAAAGGTTTTCTGAGGGTCCACCTTGGATGGATTGCCATAGAGGCGATTATTTTGTAAATTTTAGTGGTCAAATGCATTTATTATTTCCAGATGTCTGGTGGCAACAAATTATTATACAATGTCTTGGTTAGAAAAAAAGAAAATTAAAATTAAATGAGAGGAAAATTTGCAAAATTGTTGCGGGGGCTCATATGGCTACGTCTATCAATTTTACTATTCATGAATCTACAAAAAGCCTGGACAGAAGGACGTATTAGTTTTGATAGGTATGAGAGGTATGAGAAAACTTCTTTTAAAATTATCAACCTGATTTGATGATGTACACAACAAATGCTGTAACAATACTGTTATTTTTTAAAGGAAAAAATACATATAAAATAGCATGACATAACAGATTGACTACTGTGGAAATGGCTACTAATCAGTACAATGATATTGGCACCATCTTTCAACAACAAACAGTTGCTGAGATTGAAATGGTGGAAAGAACCATCAGGTGATTATTTTTTTACTATTAGATTTCTGTCAACATTCTTTAGTCAATTATTCTTCTCTACTGTAATATAATTCTGTGAATATCAATGGTCTACTTTGTAAACCTTTTAATGCTTATTCGCTTTACTACCTATGTGGATAGGCCTATAAAAGGCCCTAGCTCTTCTGAATGAGTGTATTCCACTGGCACCTGTCCAATGCCATTTTTTTCAACTATACTTATTATGTTGTTTATGTGTTTACTATTTTCTGATAACTCCAGCGTTTAGAAGGATAATATAATAGGGACAATAGCTCATCAAAAAGTGATCATGTAAAATTTATTTTCATAAGAATTTGTTTCAGAGGTTTATGTAGGTAGTACTAGGTAGTGAAAACAAACTGCAAACAAAATTCTTACCAGGTAGCAGGATTTCCAGGTTGGCCGTGCCAAGGTTAATGATTTTTTGGTGGATCATGTGACCAGAATAACTTTTTTTTATTTAGTAATTAAATTTTTATAACTCTAGGGGACTACTTACTTACTTATCCAGAGCTTTGATTATACTGCTGTCAGTGTCCCAGCTTCTGTGGGGTAGGCAGCAGTCGGCTTGCTCTCCTCCTTCATTCTTCTCTATTCAACGGGTTGATTTGTGTCAATCACAACTGCGCCTACCAGGAACAGGAAGATCACATACCGTTTTGATACAGGTAGTGGCGCGTTACACATGACCGTACTAACAAATTCAACAATCTACTGCAATGCTTAACACAATCTTTCATCTTCTAGGGGAGAAATTGAAAAACGGAAACAAGATTTACGGACAATGGTCGGGTAAGTTAACTTTATTGAAACCTTATTAAAATAGCCTGTGATATCAAATTTTCTTTCACAAATATGATTTGATAAAAAAAAATGTAATCATGCTTGCCAAGTTTCAGCACAGAATAAAAGGACCACAAAACAATATTCAAAGTACACAAGGAGCAAAGTTGAAAGGTTTTTTCTTGAAAGGGTTACAAGACAGTAGATTGAAAGCAACCTGATCAACTTTCAAAATCAGCATTTTTCCAATGACACAGTTTGTAAGTCTTTTTCCCTGTACGCAAATAGAAATGGTAATATTATCATCGAAAATACAAATTCTCAGGCAATGCTTTTCTGGCAAAAATGCACAGAAGAGACTTTGTCTGTATTTGTTTTTGTTTGGTTTTAGAGAAAGATACAGAGATTTGATCAATGCTGCAGATACTATTCAAGATATGAAAAATTTGACTGAAGAGGTTAGTTTGCCCTCGTTTTGTAAAAATAATGATCATTTATTAATTTTTTCTTAAAAGTAGAGACCGAGACATCACATTTGAAACCCCTCCCCCTCCCACTTGTTAAAGAAGGGGGTCGACTTCTCAAATTCGAGCTAAGAAGTGGGGGGGGGGGGGGGGGGGGGTAATCTATAAAAAGAAAGTGAGGGGTAAAATCCATTGCCAACTATATTGACATTTAAATTTAAGGCATCTGCATTTCATTAACTTTTACCTACATTTAAACTTCAACTTTTGCTTGGTTTTTTTATCAGAATTACCTTTTTGATTGGTAGCAGTGATTCGTTTACTTGAGAATGTATACAATCTTACCCTCAACGTGTCTTCTTTATTGACAATTGAGAACTTTTGATAATCCTGAAAAGACCCAGTTGCAAAAACAAAACCTGTAAGTCAATTATTTTCTTGTTTTAGGTATCACAAAATATCGAACTTGTCAGTGACTTGTGTTCCAATTTCTCCCACAAGAAGACTGATGGTAAAAAGAAACCAGCAAAGAAAAGTAACAAGTTAGTAAATTGCATTAACACATTATTCTTGTTTCCAAGTTCTTGTTTAAACATACTTCAGACGAAAATTTCTTTACAATCTAATTCAATTTTCCAATAACTTAAACAAAGTCAAATTTCCCTCGTTACATTTTCCATAATGAGCGTCTTCCAGGTCTTTCAAAACACTACATTCAAAAATCTTCAATTTCCGTCCAAATCGCCAAAACCCACTCGGAACATAAGCAAGTTTGCGGTATTTTAAGGGCTCAAATATCGTGTTTCTTTGAACGATGTAATTGACTTTTTTACTCTGCATGTCTCAGTGTTAATCAATTATCACCTGAAAACCTGATGAATTATAGACAATTTTTTCTGCTTTCAATATAAGAAGTGCAGATTTACAATAAGCATAAAGGATTAGGATCAAACGGAGGAAACTACCAGAAAACTAATCAATGCCTTGAAAGTCAGTGGGTTGAAGTAAAAACTTTTTGTTTATTTCAGATTGAATGAAGAAGCATTTTATTCGCTTGCTACGCAAATGGACCTGCTGGTAGACACTCCTGAAAAAGTAAATAAAAGTTGTTGTATTTGAGTAACGGGAAGTCTAAAAAATATGCAGATTATTAGTCTCCGAGATTATCACAGATCTCACTTACTAGTTAAAGACCTGAAAAGTTGTCTGAAATTTAATTATTTTAGATTGTATTTAGTAGGCCTTCTTAAATAAACCCTTCAAGGTTACCTGTAACAAAAACAACTGTATACTTAATTTTGTTTCTTTATTTTGTAGATGTGGAGCGCATTAGACAACCACATGTATTTAGAAGCGGCACAACTTTACCTTCTTTCCCACCACATCGTAAACAACTCTCTCAACATCAATGTTAGTCATTTGAAACGTGGCTCACAAAGAGACATCTTTGTATGTATTTTATTATCAGTTTTTTCCATTTTTGATAAACTTTTTCAATCGTCGTCATTATGATTGCTGCAAAACAAGATGGAAAGATTTCAATTTTTTCGATTTCTTCTTGATTTCTTCCATTTTGGATAGCTCAGGGCTTGAAGAGTTGCTTTTGCGAAAAGTGTATAAAAAAACATGTACGCAAAGTTTTTAAAGACAGACGCGAGATTTATTTGATGATATTTATAGAAAAATCTTTTTAGAAGCAAGTCATTATGATTACTGCAAAAAAAGACACACTTTAACAAAAGAAATCGAACTATTATTCTTGTAAAATCGTGAAAAAACAGCAAAAAAGTCACGTTTCATTTTGGATGAGGAGACGTCCCGTGGATTTCCGGAGGACGGGCCGTGTCCACTGGGGGAATGGTTATCCACCTCCTTATGTACCCCCTCCCCCACTTAATTTCTTACGTCGTCTTTCCTATCTTTATACATAGGCATCATTCCCTATCCTACATCATCAATGGGCTGCCATAAGTCACTTCAAACCATCAATATTAAAAGTAAGTCATTCTATAATAAACATGTACTAGGTATAAACACCACTATACCAAATGGTCCTGCGTCTAAATTTAATTATTCGAAAGCATTTACTTAATCTGTCGTATCGGTTTAGCCATGCAATCAGTACAGTCGTCTAGCCTTTTGCAAGCAGAATTCATTTGCAAGTAGATTTCATATTGACCCTGGTACAGAACTACCTATCAGAGAAGTAGTTGTGGTGCTAACGAAAAAGGAAATAGACTCCCTGTTGCAAGAATGTGATACTGGCATAAAGGCCTATGTGGTTTACAGTACCAATTGAACTTGCTTAACTGGTGACAGTAGTTTTGAAGTCTTTCTATTTTATAAATCCTGAAAGCTAAGATCAACCTTTGTAGCTGTTATGGTAATATAAATGTAATGTAGTGTAATTAATGTAATGTAATGTAATTTTATGTAATGTAATGTGATTTCATTTTTAAACTTCTGAGCAAGTGGTTAATAAAAATTCCTCTTTTTTAAGGGAAGTAGAGATTCATTAAAAGATGCGACTCTTCCAGATCAGGTACAACTTCATATGATTTTTTAAAAAATCACTGTAAGGAAACGAGAGTGGCAAGAAAATCATTTCAATCTTTTATAGCGTCACTAGAAGTAATGGTTTTGTACATTCTTTTTGTTAGAATTTTTTTAAATCCTTAGGCTCAAAACATCCTAAAAATAAGATTGAAATAAGAATCATGTCCAGACTCAAAAAAATGTTAGAAGAGTTATGATGATTGTTCTTATATTTGAGTGTTTAAAATTGATAATCCACATGAACACCTATCAGGCCCTATTTTAGAAAATAACGGCAGCGTCCGTTGGCAGAAAAAAGGGCACCAAAAAGGCATAAGTTCAGATAAAAAGGGCACTTATGACCTATCAGTACCCTACATAGACTCCATGGCGTTTTAGCTCAAATGAAGCTTTTATTTGGAAAGGGACAAAGGGGCAGCGTCCGATAGTCAGACGCACTTTTCTTCTAAAATAGGGCCTGCCTATATCAGATTGTTTTCAGATTTAAAGCCTCTATTTTTGTGAGAATGTGAAGACTAATTTTGACGCTTTTCTAATAGAAAAATGTTTTCAAGGCAGTCATCTGTTAATGTTTTTAAGTCGACTTGTTTTTAACAGGCATTAACACAGAGTCTGTGCAGTATTGTTTTACTCGAAGACCATTCTCCACGTCAAGTTTTTACAGAATTTCTCATGGCTAGAAAGGTATGTAGAATTATCACTCTTCCTTGAGGAGGTTGATGTACAAATTTTTTTATGAAATTAATTGTGTTTGTGTTTGAACTGGGAGAAACCTAAATTGAAAATAATATAAAGTCGAGCCAAAGAAGGATGTATATACATTCGTTTCTCAATCATCATGCAATCAGTAATTTATTCCATGGGGATTTTTGTAGATTGGACTATAAATAAATTCACGAGACCAACTTTTGTGTGTTTTCTCCCATTAACCCATATCAGACCATCAAGCATTTTTCAAGGAATTCATCAATTTTGGACAAAGTTTATTTCATGGCCGGGGACCGCTCCCTGGGGCATGGGTCGTTGTGCTCCTAGGTCCTTATCCAGGGTTCCAGGACCATAAAAAATAATGTTCTCAAACGAGACCAGTGGTATTGAATGGGTTAAAATGAGATTTCATTTATTGTATTTCTAGGCAGCTTTTCAAGATGAATTTCATCCCAGTTTGCATTGTAAGTATTCAATGATCAAGATGTTATTTTCTTGTTTTAAGTATTCAATCAACCAACCGCAAGGGATGTAAGCTCTTGATGACCTAAAATTATTTATTACATCACATGCATTACTTTACATTACATTCTAACTAATATTCGTAATTTCGCGTACATTTTTTCAGCTACAAGCTCAAAGAAGCAGATTTGCGATATCACTCATATGTTACGATTAAGTATTGAACAGATCGTTTCGTTGTTCTACGTAGATGAAGATAGAGCTGCTGGTACGTGTCAAGCTTTTTTTTGCATCAACACATACCTTATACAAAAGTGACGAAATTTTGTTCGACGAAAAATTTTGTGCACCCAAATATATTGCTTTAAACATTATAGACCTTATGGTTTGTGTGATTTTCATTTAAAATTATGTTTTGAATTTAGTCCGACGAAAAATTGCCCAATGTTTCTGTCTAAAGTGGATAATTTTTGTGTGGATAAGATTTCGTACAACGTTGATTTTAGCTTTTTTAGAGTTCCTGTCTCTGGAGTTGTGTGTCCGTAAAATTAAATACAGTACTCTCCCGATAACTCGATCCCCCAAGGGACTAAGGAAAACTGTTCGATTCAATGAATGTCTGAGTTATCGAGGGGCTTCTAATTAGAGGTACAGTACTGCATCAACGGACCAGTCAAATGAGTTCGAGTTAATGGAAGTTCGAGTTATCGGGATTCTACTGTAATTTGATTGTTTAATTTTTAGAGGGCGTGAAACCCTTGTTTTATAAAGCACTACAAGAACTGACTGATGAAAAAACAATGAAGAAAGGGAAAGGTATGTGCGATTTTATATTCAATCAACTGAACAAACTAGATTAGCTCGTCAAGTGTCTTCACTCCTCCTACACTCTCCAAAAAATACAAAACGTCCTAAATTCTCCTAGAATCTAAAATAGGCAAGTAAATTTCAATTTTCCTAGAATCCATCTTGATATTTCGTCCTTAATTTATGTCATGTTAAACGATGTCAAATTTTAAGAAATGTTTTAGCGTAGTATCAGATACTTTCAAAATTTGACAGTTGAAAATTTTGCTTCAAGACCTAAATTATGCATTTAGGTATTATTCTTTTTTGCGTGATTACTCTAAAATTGTAATCTACTGATTTCCCCTCCAAACAGTAACCACTTTGCGCTCAATCATTTTTCCAAAGAATTCACTGATTCTATTGACATGCACGGATGTATCTAGAGTTACTGAAAACTGACTGGAGGAGTGTGAAAGGTCTTTACAAAAGTCATTATCTAGTCATCAGCTAAATAGATAATGACATTATAACTCAAATCCTCTAGATCTTTACTTTATACAGTATAACTCATTGAACCCGAACACTCTGCGGGATAAACCAACGGGATAAAATTTGGACACTTATTAGAGGAAATAGTACCCGAAGTGTCGCCATTATCATGGTGTGATCTTTTCATCGTAAACATTGCAAAATGACTAGAATTTGAATGGCTAAGACGTCGATTCAGAGTGCAAATTGACGTCAAAAGTTATAAATTATAGATAACTTTTTCCGCATAGATACAATGGTTTTTTGTTGATGTTTACCTAGTAATAATATTCCATTCCTTTTAATTTTTATAGTTTTCCAAGATTTATTTGGTGGGGAAATGGATGTATTGACAGTTACAAAGTTCTTACCAACTACTGTTTCTGGTATGTTTTGATTATTTAAGAAATCGTTGAATCATTAGACAAATTTACAAGAATACTACGAATTAAGTTTCCAAATAACCTAGTAATAACTATTTCATGCGTAATGAATTTTCTTTGACATAAGTCGGTTTCTTCAATCCCTTAAAATCCATTACCGTTTATGTGGTCATGTTTTACAGACCTTGACCCCAGGGTAGGGACCAGAGAGCTCTGATTATTAAAAAAATTTGCAAAATTTGCAAATTTTTTCGGTGCAGTAAGGGTTAATTCGAAATTTTGTGGAATTAATAACTGGACACTGCCCCGATTGTAGATATCACTTAACTCAAATTTTCTCTGTAATAATGTGGCACTGAAAATGGTTTAATCAATCAATCAACCGAAAATGCTTTGTTTTAATGGATGCAGGAAATAATATATCGATTAATAATAATAACAATAATACTAGAGATTTATTGATTTATATGTGTATGTCCTCCAAAAACGTAATTCGCTTAATTCATGAACTGTACCCACTTTCAGAATTCGTACCAAAGCTTCGAAGTATTCCTGTTTCAATAACAATCTCTTACATTCAGAAACACTCCATCGAATGGCTGAATGGGTCAGTATTTTTTTAATTTTCATCCGCAATGTCTGGAACTTACATCTTCAAAAGTTAACATTGTTGTAATGGGTGTAAGCCTTTTATTACAGTAACTTAGGAAACAAACTGCTTCTTTTTTTGGAACTTATTAAAAAATCATCACCTCTAGATTGCTGGAGACTGTAATACTCAAACTTGTTGTGTTTTTTTTCTTCAGTTGTATTCGAGACATTCAACAAGGCGTAAAGAACTTGCTAGCATACATCAACAACATTAAAGGACTGGCTTTAATACGGGATGCTGTATACGATTTACTTATAGATACAAACCCAGAACAAAAGGTACTTTATTGTGTGTTTTCCTTGATTTCTTAGGATGGCTCCCGGGATGGCCTTGCTATATCTAAACAAATTCGGGAAAATCGGGCAGTTTATCTGAAAGGGAAGTTGCTAAGGTTATGGAAATTGAATTTACAAAACAAAACAAAACAAACTTTAGAAAATTGGGGAATTCATCAGAAAGAAAATTAGAAAATAAGGAATTTTTAAAAATAAAAACGGACATAATTGGGATATTTTAGTTCCAGGGGAGAAGATTGCCTTTTTAACCCTCTAACGCCTGGTGGTCACGTATATGTACATTGAGAAAGTTGGAAAATTTCAATAACCATAAGTGCTTTCATTTTCAAATTGCCAGCAAAACAAATTATGCACAATTGGGTTATTTTAAGCCATTGTTTAGGGGTATAGCTATTGATTATCTTCAAAAAATTAAGAAAAACGTCGAAAATTAGGCAATTTTCAATTTTGATGTACTTTTCTCTTTCTCATCGAGAGTGTCATTTTGGTATATAGAATATAGGGGTAGAGACTTGAAACAAGTTAAAGGGTTAAAAATTGATATAATCAAACAAATTTAGGATACCAATCCGGAAGGTTCACCATCACCACAATAAAAAGGTTATACATTATTTGTCATTTATAGCCAAATGAAAATGAAGATGAAGATGTTTATAATCTACCATGGAAAAGATGTTGTCAAATCACATTAAATAGATCTTTCTCAGTTTGGGATGAAATATTTAGACCCTTATTTTTTCAACGCGCAAAGGTAAACTCTTGTTTATAAAACATCGTTATTATTAAGTGTTTACAAGTTAAGCGCCATAATTCTATCTTAATTACTATTTTAAGTGGATACATTTTCGCGAGCTTTTTGGTTCTCCCGAATATTAATCCACGCAAAATATTTTTATTTTTTTTTTCAAAAAGCAATAGGAAAACAAAGCGAAAGTCAAAATTTCAACCTTTCGTGAAATTAAATCCAGGCGCAATATTTCGAAAGCGTCGTTCGCAAATCACAGTACACAAATTTAGCTATTCTCCCTTGTTTTAGGAAATCCTCGCAAAGCAGAGTTTGGATTGTTTCAACAACACTACAACATTGTTGCACGACATCTTAGACGATCTGAAAGACAGCAACAACCCGTTGAGCGACACCGGCTGGGATAAGGATTTCACAAGTTTTCTTTGGCATGAGTTTCCAACCATCTCAGATAGCGAGAAATCTGGCAACGAAGTGTCAGATATTTCTATGCTTGCGTTAAAAGTTCGTAGTTATACACCTTCAATTAAGAGGTAAGTTGCTTTAACAGTCGCCGTTTCAAGATCCAGACAACGTATTTATTAGGTGTTGAAATCACGTGATAGACATTGAAATATCATTAGAACGCCGAAATGTGTTGGCTTGATAAACGCAAGGAAACAGACGTCGCTTCCAAGTCAAAGCGTTTTGTTGGCGTCACTAAGTCACATAGACATCAAAATAATAGTTTTCACTTAGATAGTCAATGGAAATAACTTCCGGAAGAGGTATGCCCCAGGCTTTATGCCTGGGTCACAACTCATGAAGGCCCGACTTGATCGTTCTAAGAGAATAATTCTTTTCGGGCGTGATGTATAACAACATTCATTAAGTCATTG
>JAUBWS010053033.1:0-17446 GCA_032270445.1 Darlingtonia californica
CGCAGGCGCAGATTTTTGTGATATACTTACATATCATAGTGCTAGCCTACCTCGTGAAACACCTACAAGGGAGCCATATGGAGTTAGAAGCACGGAAATTTTCGCCACCGATAGTTTCATGGTGTGGGACTCGAACAGGGAACCTTGCAATTCTCAGCTGCGACCTTTAACCACTAGGCCACGGCTCCACGGAGAAAGAGATTAGGAGCCAAAACTAGCAGGTCCATCAGATAAAAATAGCAAGAGTCAGACGACAAATAGACACCTAACAGTGAGCCTCGGAATCTGAAATCAACCGGGATTAAGCAAAAGCAGTGTAACATAGAGTATTGGTTTGCAGTTAAAAAACATCTACGAATCACTTTTAGAAAGTGTGACTTTGTTTACTTCCACTAGGTTAAGGAGGAAACAGAATCAGATTTACTAAATGTTAAAAAAAAATCCAAATCACGAAATTCGTGTTACGGCGTTTTCAAGGAAAATCCTAGTGGTTTTTTCTAAAACATTTTCGCTAGAAATTTCTCTGATATTTTTGGGTAGTTCATTAAATATTGTAGCTGATCGTGAAGTGAAGGTGTTTTTTTGTCCATTTATGATGACTCTCGGCCCATCCTCATTGCATGCACGTAGGAAACGTCTCTTTTGCAGTGGTATAACTTCAAGTGACATTGTGCACTGCTTGATGACACATCGTTGCAAGTTTGTACTCTGTTCTTTCAGTACTCCTCCAAGACTTTGTGATTTTATGATCTATCCTTATGATTATTTTTTGTGATTTTTTGATTTGACATGTGGATTTTTTTTCTGTGAATTTTGATTTTTTCTGTCCCGCCCCACGCGCAATTTCATGAAATGACTCCTTCTAAGCGTTGAAGGTTTTGGTACAAGGTACATTCCTTCTTGAAAAAAAGCCTTATTTTAGTCCGAATGAATTTTCAATTTTGTTTTTTTTGAAGATTCTCTTATTTTGAATTTTTCTATGTGTACTGTCCATGATTCCTCTTTTGTAACCAATCCTTCTGTTTTGGTGGTTTGTTCAAATCAGACTAGAACGGTAAAGATGCTTAAATAATTTATAAGGACCAAGATTTTGTTTCCCAATTAGGGTCCAACTTTAAATAACATGGGATGAATTTGATTGTAATAGCATTTTTTTTTGACTGAAACTCTAAAACCGACGCTTATAGTGACGTATGTCCAAAAAATACACTGCTTCATATAGCGATAAACCAAAAAGACAGCTGGTATTCCTGTAAATTATTCATAAATAGCAAAAATGATACCATTGTAAATGTAAAGCCAACAAGAAAATTTTTATGATATATCTAGATCAAGAAATTTTAAAGACAGTAAAGAGCTTTTTAGTTGTAAGATTAGACATTGCTGATTCCATAAGGATACTTGTAGATGCTTCTTATTCATTCATTCACCCATTCAATTATTGCTTCATTCAGTCAGTTACTGAGTCAGTCACTCACTCATTCATTTATTCATTCATTCATTCATTATTGACACAAACTTTAGAGAGTAAAATGAAAATGATTGATTGAATGAATGAATGAATGAATGAGTGAATTAGTGGACAAGTGGACAAGTGGACAAGTGGACAAGTGAACAGACGAATGAGTGAATGAGTGATTGAGTTAACGAGTGAATGATTGAATAAGTGAACTACTGTAGACGTTCAATCTGTGTCTCATTTTGCAGCAAAAATAGTACATTAAGAATACCAAATAAAAAATGAATTCATGAACTTAGAAACTTGAGTAAAACACGATATGGCAACATACAAAAATGTATTTCAATATAAAAATGGTTGCTCACAACTTAGTCCACCATTATCAAACGATTCCAAGAATGAGAATATAGAGGAATGTGCTATACCTCTACAGAAGAAACGGAACGCGGTGTCTTCAGTTTTATCACCCGTGGCGGAGGGTGTACAACGCAAAGTTTCAAGCATCGATCAAATGGCGCAGTTCAATAGCTATTATGATGTGAAAGGCATGGGTTCTCAAGGAGACAGTGAAATATTTATGGAGGAAGTTGAAAGACGAAAATCTGTTTTAGGAACCTTTTTACTACCTATGATGGTCAGCAGTGGGTTTATTGCAAATACTGTCAATAAAGTCACTGATCAAGTCGTGCGAAGCATTTCGGTTAGAACAATATCAATTTTACGCATCATTTAGCCTGTGGTGCCAGACTAGACTATGCGGTAGTTTAAGTTAAATTTATAACGGTAGAATATGCTGTAAACATAAATCGCACTGGAACCGTTTATTTTTCTCTAAAATTCCCGTTCCAACGCAACAGTCTCATTGCCCGTGAGCTTACGGAATTTTCTTACGGATTGTGCAAGTCTTGTGCCAGACCTTCTTCAATAAGTACTTCCAGCAAAATGATATCTTATCTTTATACGGGGTCTTGTAAAGCCTAAAATTAAATATTTAAGTTTCGCACATGTAGACTCTGGTACATTTACGATCTACCAAGAAAAAATCATCCTTACGGCTGTCTAGTATATTGTACAAAACTAGATTTTCTCGAATTGCCTTAAGTAAACGCAAGTCAATTTCAGGCAATGTCACTAAAGGAGTGGGATATTAAAGCTTACTAAAATTAGACTAGCTTGCTAGTCGGTATTTCTTAACATAACTGATCATTCACTTATCGGCAATCGAACACAGCAGATCGGAGGGTTTTTTCTTTCCATGAAACAAATGTCGCTTTACCGAAGCGCGAAGATAGCCGTAGATTCGCGGAATGTGCATTATCTACAAACGTAAAAAAAAGGGACTAGTAAATTAATCTACATCAAATAATAAACTAGTCAAATTGACTGGTATCCTTACTAGACTAGATAAGGTATGTAAAAGTGCACATTTCTATTTATAGGTTGTTAATCCCGAATCCCAATTAATTCCTGAGTACAAACTGGAAAACACTGTCCTCCCTCCGTTCGTATTACTACATTTCGGACGACTCCGTTTGATTTGGGACTGGACTATTTTGCTCCTCGTCGCATATCTTGCAATCTTGCTACCTTTCAATGTCGCCTTCAAGTCGCACCACAACCTGCGGCCGTTCTTTGTCGCTGATTTTTGTTTAGAGTTTATCTTCATCACGGATATCTTGTTAAATTTTCGGACGACGTACATCGACGCCAAGACCGGACGCTTGGTGACAAAACCGAAAAGCATCGCTATGAATTACATGAAGCATTGGTTCGCTTTGGATTTTGTGGCAACTTTACCATTTGATATTGTTTATTTTATTAATAATGACTTGGTGAGTATCCTTTTAGATTCTTTGGAGTTTTGGTGCTTCACCTGTAATATGAGAAATCTCTCGTGTGACCACGTAGGTCACTTTAAGTACCTTGTGGGGGTGGGGGCCGGGGTGTTTTTAAGAGAAAAAGTAACGGAGGGTACGGAGCAAAGGAAATCGCCCCTGAAGCCATTACTGATGAAAACATCTGAATTTGTACTACAATCACAATGAAATTCTACTTCTAATTCTACTGGTTTCTAGAATATTAAATTATGTCTGCTTTACGAAACCCGTCCTTTTAGGTTATGTATGCAGCATTTCATTATTGTGGAGAAGTGTTTTTTTATTCAAATGTTGTGTACATTTCAAAAGTAATGCACTTCTCGAAAAAAAATATAATTTGCTTGCTCCTTTCTTAACAATACACGTTTTGTTTTATTCACAGGCTGACGCTGTTGCTATCCTGAAGCTGACCCGTCTCCTTCGTTTATTCCGAATCGGACGCCGCGTGAGCCGCTCGATTGAATATACGGCGACGTTGCTTGTCCTGATGATGTTTTCGTTTGCGTTGTTGTCTCACTGGTTAGCTTGTGTATGGTATGTTATTGGTTATGAGGAATTGAATGATGGAGTCAAAACAGGATGGTTGATTAAATTAGGTATGCTATAACGTTACTGTATTTCCTTACCCTCTAAGCCTTTTTCCAGTTTCTAATAGTGGAAAATTTAACTATTGTTTGGAAAATCTGATTTTCATAAAACATGAATATTTAGGTTGAAGTTACCATGTTCCAGGTATAGATTTGATAGGTGACCCAAAAATGACGTTCTAGTACATATTAACGTCATTTTTGGGTCACCATCAATTCATTAATAATAGCAGATATTTTTCATAGACTTGCATTGTAGAAAAGCACGCTTTTGCGCTTTAAAATGCACCAAAAATTTGAACTCTGAAACCTGAGTCAGTTTATTCTGTTTAAAAAAAATTTGATTCGTGACCGAGTGGATACACGCACGAGGCTTTCGGTAGTGAAAATTACCTCACCATTTCATAAGGTTTCCTGTAGGTGTTTCCAGGAAGACAGCTTGTTTATTGATAACAGGTTAAATCCTATGGGTGTGGGAACTAAGTACAATTTGGCCAAGAAGTTTCGCACATATGCCTCGCCCCGCAAGTCTCGCCAAAACTAACTTTTTTCGAGTAACAAAGTTGTTTTCTTTCAGAAAAAGTGGGTCCCAGACTTTAAAACTGCTTAGTTTTTAAGATATAAGCCTTCAAAATTCAACTCTTTAGGGGGTCCGAATTCGGACCCCCACGGTTTTAAAAGGTTAAAGATCTGAAAAGGTTATTCTGAGTAAATTGTTGGAAAATTAATGCAATGATTGATACACTTAGTGAACAAACCCTATACACACCTCATACTACTTTCGGCATCACTTTCCCCATTTATTCTATTTATCCCTTGTCAGAAATTTTAAAGATTTCGACATGTCATAGCCTATTTCTTGACCAGTGACAGCTCCCTGGTGCATGGTTCACATACTCCTAGGCTAATATCCAGGGGTCAAGGAACGTATTGTCTATAGTCAGCATTGGCACTTAAAAAAGGATAAACAGAAATTTTCTGCTTTTAACTCACAGGAGATCAGATCAACAAACCATATTTTGAAAACAATACAAACAGTGGCCCGTCGTACTCAGAAGAATACATCAGTGCATTGTATTTTATTTTCACAAGTTTGACCACAGTTGGATTTGGTAATATTTCCCCAAACACAGTTGCCGAAAAGACGTTTTCAGTCATTGTACTTTTGTTAGGAGGTAAGTTCAACAAAAATTAGCCGCACATATAGAAATTACAGGCTAATTGACAAACTCATACCTCATATCTGAATACTATCATTGACTTTCATTCATTCATTCGTTCATCCATTTATTCATTCCTTCATCCATTTATTCACTCAATCATTCATTCATTCATTCCTTCATCCATTTATTCATTCATTCATTCATCCATTTATCCATTCATCCATTTATTCACTCAATCTTTAATTTATTTACTTAAGGATTCATTTACTCATTCATTTATTCCTTCATCCATTCATTTAGCAAAAGTCTGCTTAGGTTGAGCTATTTTTGTCGACCTCTACTAAAATACGCACTCAGCAACTTTAAGACAATGATGGCCTGTCTTCTAAGTTGCTAATTACTTTTTTTGGGTACGTGCATAGTTGGATTTTGACTATGTGTGGACTCGGTATAGGTGAGTATTGCTTTCTAAAGGCGAGTCTGAATCGATGTAGACAAGTGTTTACGTGTATTCTAAGGCCGCTTGCTTTTGTAAGCTTACAATTCTCCACCAAAATGTTGACAGAAAGAGATTTTTAGAAGTTTTAATCAGCAATTGGATATTCTACAGTTTGGAAATAACTAGCCTTTGCTAGTTATTTGCACAAACTTGGCATACTCTGTCTTAGCTTCCAGGACTAGTTTAATCTGATCCACAGATCTCACAGACGCGAGTGCGCTCTGTGCTAAAAGGCTGCGAAACAGAGTAGAACTGGTTCAACTTTTCTAAAGTTTAAATTCATCCAGTTTTTATTTATGATTTCAGCCATGGTCCAATCAGCTATATTTGGAAACATGACAGCCGTTATACAAAAATTGTACGCGTCACGAGCGCGCTTTCACGCCAAAGCGTCGCAGATCAAACAATTTGTTCATCATCATCAGATTGATGGTGACTTGAGGAAACGAATTGAAGATTGGTTCATATCCCATTGGTCTGTCAGCAACGGTGTTAATACCGAGGAGGTTAGGATTTTATCGTAAACATTGATCTATTTCGTTCAATAGCTCTACGCCTCATCTGAATAGATCTTGGAATGGAATGACGCAAAATAGGCATCTCACTGAGTTTTCAAAGGTGTAATGGCCTGCCTAGTTTTTGCAATAGATGTTTAAATAAGCTGAACTTTCGACATTTTTGTCCGGAGGAAAACTTTTGTCCGATAGGGTATCCGGATATTGATTCACGTTTGTTTCCTAGAAAAATATATTAACTGGTTGACCTTAGTGACTGCCACTGAAAATTTCAAAATGGGCCCTGTCAGGGTATGCTTAAAGTGAAAAAAATCTCCATTTAAACGTGAAAAAATATACCCGACGCGGGACTTCCCATATTAAAACCCTACTGGAACGGATTTCGAGATCCTCTGTGTAACTGGATATAATAAAAAAGGGTACCAACGACACGTCAACATACCCGATATTGGTTAAGTTAGACTAAAATAAATTTAAGTCCAACTATTGTGAAATGTCGTAGAGGTAAGATAAAGAATGGAATAATTAGCGGATTTTGAAATGAATTCCTTAGGGAGTATAAAACATTTAGGAAAAAAATTAAATCTTTGACATATTTTATTATTTCATAATTTTTTATGTAGATGTTAGAAAGTTTTCCATCAGAATTACAAGCCGACATTTGCTTGCACTTGTACCGACGTTTTTTGACGTTGCCGTGTTTTTCTCATGCAAGTCGGGGATGTTTACGATCAATTTCCAGTAAGGTGAAGAAAGCTAACTTTAGCCCTGGTGAACTGATCATTAAAGAGAAAGATGCTATCAACACCTTATTCTTTGTTCAACGAGGAACAGTTGAAATTGTACAAAAAGACTTCATTGTTGCAATTCTCGGTAAGTGATATGACATGATATGATATGATATGATATGATGTAATTATTTACCCAGGATAGCCTCTTCGGTTCTTCTTGAACTGCTATCAATGAGGGTCATGCCTTCCTGGAAGCACCTACCTCAGGTCACCATGCAGAATTAACAGTGATTGGTGAAATTCACTACCGAAACCCTTACACACGGATTCGAACTCGGAACCCCTGCTCAGGCGACTAGCGCTCGGCCACGGCTCCACAAAGTGTTTCATGGTTATGTTGTTATCAATTATGGGTGGCTACCCAAGATACTGTGCCTTCAGTACTATAGCTGAGGCCTTGCAATTCAAAGCCAAATAAGATTAAGATATGTGACGGTCTATGGGAAAAGAGGCCATAAAGGCAACTATAATTTACTTGCTTACCTCTCAAAATCATAAAAAACGTTTCCGAAGAAGGTCATTTCTATCTAAGTGACGCGCAAATTGCTTAACGCTTAAATAGAAATTCACTCCTCCACAGACGTATTTTAGTGGTTTTACCAGCAGGTGTGGAGTATGATCGCAGTAAAAATGACCAAGCCCCCTTTCCCCATAAACCGTCACAGATTTTTATTACTATCCTGTTTGTTCCTACAACTTAAAAGTTATACTTTGAAATATTTGAATGTCCAAACAAAAAAAAGTGTAAAAAGTACTTACTATTAACACTATCATTTCGTGGTCACCACAGAGCAGGTACTAAAAGTACCACTCGAAATGCTCATATTATAAGAGCTAATCATATTTAGACCTCGGGGTCCACATTTCTGAAACAACTTCGACGTTTAAGTGAAGAGGGATTGTTTTCAAGAGGCCCTGGCGAGAAAAATCCCGAACCATTTTTGTTAAAGTGCTATTTTTTTCGGTAATTAATCTTGGAATGTTTGACAATCATTGAATGGAAATCATAAAATTTTGTTCTTTTATTTTCAGGTACTGGTGACTTGTTTGGAGAAGATATTTGTAAAAGTTCATCCAACAGACGTTCAAATGGAGATGTAAAAGCCTTGATGTATTGTGAAATATTGTACCTGTCAAGAGACAATATCAAAGAAGTAACACGATTCTATTCCGATTTCGCAGATTTGTTCTCGCAATCTGTCCGATTGACTTTTGATCTTGGAGCCAACACAGTAAGTCTGATGTAGCTTTTTTTGTTTAATATTATTGTTTTTTTCTGATCTTGAAGATATTTTATTGGAAATAAAGTAAAACTTTTTGTACCTGTTTCCTGGGATATTTGCTAAAAATTCTCCAAATTAGCTAAACAACAATGACATTTTGTAAATGAATATCTTTTTGTACGCACAAAATATATTTTATTGGAAATAAAGTAAAATTTTTTGTACCCGGTTCCTGACTATTTGCTAAAACCGTCTCCAAATCAGCTAAACAACAATGAAATTCTTTTGGATATGAAGCAATCTCCAAGGTTTTTGTACTTACAAAAGTTGCATGTACAGAGGCAGGAAGTGGGAATCACCCTTTCAGATGCATATAGGAAATAGGAATCACCCTCCAAATGCATATAAAAAATGGGAATCAACCTTCGGAAGGCTCATTTTTGATAAATTGAGAAGCCTCTCATAGGCTCTCAATAAATGAGACTTCCTACAAAACTCGCTAATCGGGACCACTCTACTATTTTGGGTTTCCTCAAAAGATTTAACTCCTAGATAAAACTTCTGATAACGGGAACATTCACTTTGTGGGACATTTTTCTATCCCTTCCCTGTATTTGTGACGGTTAATGGGAAAAGGGGACATAAAGCCTGCCATGATTTACTTGTTTACCTCTCAAAATCATGAAAAAACGTCTGTGGAGGAGTGCAAATTGCGTGTCACTTGAATAGAAATGCACTCCTCCGCAGACGCTTTTTAGTGAACTTGCCAGCGGGTGGAGTATGACCGCGGTAAAAAATCTCCAAGCCCCCTTTTCCCATAGAGCGTCACATTTTTACTTGGCTCCCTACAAGAGTATATGCTTTTAAAAAACTGGTCACATGCTTGTACTGAATATTGTTATTGGGAAAAAAATTCGTACAAAAAAAGTAATTTTACCCGACGTAAGTTTTTTTTTTCTTTATTACAAGTTTAAAAATACACAGATACAAGATAACGAAAAAACTTACCGACTAACATTCAATAGGCCTCCAATCCCGCTAGGCACACTAGGCGATATCGCCAGGACTGAAAGCCAAGGAAAAAGAATATATAAGTATACACAGCTAATGCTAGTTACAAGGAAATAAAAATGCAAAAACAGATACTAAAAGGAAGAGTTACTTCATTGGAGGAACAGGCGTTCACTAAAACGGTTGGTTTGAAGAATAAAGAAAATGACATAATTTAGTATTTTACGTTTACATTGTCTATGAAATCCGGATTGCCGTATAGAAGAAGCCTGCACATAGGGGCAGGATTTAGCGGAATTGGAAAAAATTTTAATGTCAGAAGGTTGTCAAGTAGGACTTGTCTCTCATTGGAAAGGTAGAGCAGTGCAATAGGTAATGTACGAAGGCTAAGAGTGTTCACTTTTTCACAACTCCAAATTTATTTCACGCAACCGCATGTGGTCTTTGCGGGGGGTCCATAGTTGTCAAACTGGTCATTGTTTTGTGCAATCTGGTCAGTAAAATTTTTGGCAAAAACCACGTGCTTACATTCACAACAAACAACTTTTAAAGTTGAAAGAAAGATCTTGTAGAAAATCAATTTGATCCGACCCGTCTCTTATTTCTCTTTTTAGGATAGAATAAAACTGGGGTAGTAAATACAAAACTGAGACTTATGGTTTTAATGGCAGGCTGCGTTTATATCCGACAAGAAATGTTACAACAGACAATCATCCAAATAAAAGTTATAGCAAATTGTTCTCCAGTGCCAAAAATTACCCAAATTGCGACGTCATCAATAAAAATCTCGAATTTCATTTTGTCACATGATAGATTTTATAACAAAGTTCCTTTTTGCAAAGTTTCATTCAAATCAGCTCATTCCATCAAAAGTTATAAAAGGATACATAAGGGCCACCCTGAACAAAAAAGGACCAGGATATAAATTTTATCTTTTCTGCAGACCAGATAAATATCTTTTAAACTTGTGTGGAACAAATCTCGACTTGCGTGAAATTAATCTCGAGTTGCGTGAAATAAAAGTCAAATTGAGTGAAATGGATTTGGAGTTGCGTGAAGTAAATTTGGAGTTGCGTGAAATGAATTTGGAGTTGTGAAATAGTGAACCCTCTCAGCCTTTGTAGTAATACGCTGTGGTCTCAATTAAATTGGATTGGCAAGCACAAAAGGGTTTAACTGAGTCTAAAAAGCCATGTCTAAATTTGTGTTCTCGTAGGTGACTAAAATCAACCCTTAGCCGAGTGAGCAGAAATTTCTTATCGATTTCATTTTATACAGAACACTTCAAATGGTCTGGGATCGATTGTTGAAGAAAACGAGCACCAGACCTCTACCTCTTCTGAGGAGAGTGAAGATGACTTACCCAAGAAGAAGAACCGAAAGTTCAAACTTAGTAACACACAGCAAACGTTACCATTATGGCAAATCAAATCCATGCAGAACGAACTTCGAAATTCACCGTCACCGAGCTTAAAGTACCGATTGAGCAAATTGGAAGATTCTTCAACTTCGTCAACTATCTCAGACAGCGGTGGCGTCATCGATAGCGACGTTGTATTTATTGAGAATGACAATAAGGCTGATGACGTCACTGACGCCATTATTGTTGATGTTAGCCTTGAAGCTAAGGAAAACCCAGAAACAAGCTACATGCCTTTGAATACGTTTGCAGACGATGATACGAACTATCAGCGTAATTTTGTGACACGTGCACGGGCTGATAAATGGACTCCTACTCGGTTCCGTAGGAATCGCTACGCAATGACTTATTTCGCTAATCGTGAGTCATGCGATGAGAAGAACAAGACGCCCGTTTATTTTCGTGATACGGAAGAAGCAGAGACAAAGTTTCAGGTGATATTGGACCAGAGCAATCCAGTCATAGCTAATGTCAATACCATAAGCCAAAACCACAAACATCGTGTAGCTAGACGCCAGTCTTCTAGCAGCCTTCCTGATGAATATCTCAAAACCTCGTCAAAAACGAATAGAAAGCAGTCACCGAAATCGCGCAGTTTTCGAATGCGCAGACGAAAATCGAGTCATGTTCACAACTATTCGCCATTTGTATATGATTCAAAACAGAACACCGTCAATGGAGACGAAAATAACAATATAGAATGCAGATACTACAACGATGAAGGGGAATCGAGACCAAGCCGTATAACCACAAGTATTGGTAACGCACATGTCGATACACCTTTGGGCACCTCCCCGAGTATTGTTATTTATTCTGATTTCGAGGGGAGTCACGATGTAGGAATTGACACACCTATTTCTGAGTCCTTTCTAAAAGGACAAAATTTATCTTACACTGACTTAGATCAGGGCATTTATTCCCAGTGCTCAGGAATGAGTGCGTATAATGAAAACGATCTCCCAAGAGAGTCAAACAATAACGAAAATCTTACAAAATGGATCAATCAAGTCAATAAATTTGCAAGCAATACCCTGGAGGCTGACAAATCGGGCGAAAAAGACTTAGAGCTCCAGCCTAAACATACACAAAACGTACATTCAATGAAAGACGAGATTTGTACTTTACGGAACGAAATGAAGGAACTAAAAACCGGAATGCTGGCACTGACCGAATTGGTCCGGTTATCCATTCAAAGCAATTGTCAAGACTTAAGCGGAGATGATGCGACAGTTTAGTAATTCTTATTTCTAGGATATTTTGTTTACTAGTCAGGCCTATTTTTGAAGAATACCTTCAAGGGAAGAAATTTTGGCGAATTTGGCGAATCGAGGAAAAATTGGCCAAAATTAAATCCCGCCAAAATTTATTTTTTAAGGAATTTGCCAAAATTAATTCCCGCCAAAATTCATTTGATTAAGTTAACAATTTCAGCCTAATACACCATTTAGGGTACTTACTAAAAAGCGGAACGACCTGAAACCACCTGAAACCACCTGAAACGATCTGAAACGATCTGAAACCACCTGAAACCACCTAAAACGAGCCACTTTTGGGATTAAACGATCCAATTAAAGTCTAGGAAAAGTTAATTGACACCTGTCATTACTGTCAACACCTGTTAGGCCCAATTTGGTTCCAAAATTAAAAGTGCTTATTTTTGGCTGAAATTTTTCACAGTGACCAATTCAACTATGCTGAGTTTAATGATGACATTTAAAATTTATAATTCTGAAAATTTCTACCTGTTAGGCCCAATTTGGTCCCAAAAATTAAAAGTGCTTGTTTTTGGCTGAAATTTTGCACACATGTGGGGGTGCAGATTTGTCTGAAGTGCCTTTTCTCTGAAGTGAAATACGTCCGAATACGGGTCCCGTCTATTACCGTATACGGACTATTACGGACCATATATGGAAGAAATTAGCCCATATACGGTAATATACGAGACCGTAGTCGGTAAAATTTTGTGCAGTGATAGCCTTTTGCATTTACAGAATGCCTTTTTCTCTGCTAGACTACGCTGCCTTTAAGGTTTGTCACCCGTATTCTCTCTAAAGACATAGAAATGAATTTTCAAAAATCTTACCCTCATAAATTTTTGCGGTCAGAAATTACTGCAGAATTCATTTTTGCAATCCGCAAAATATTTTATTGTGTAGAAATGATTTTTGCGATTTAGCATTCACGTGGAAATAATTGTTTTGAAAATCATCATAAAAAACGCATTTTTTTTGCAGAAATGTTTTTGCAGGAACTGAAAGTTTTTCCGCAGTAATTAATGTCGCAATTGTTAGTTCCCGCAAACATTTATATCCTTAAAGTATAATTTTCTATCTAAATTCGGGAAAGGTTTTCTTTGTATGGATAATGCTGTTGTTTTTTTCAAAATTATTATAAATATTTTTTCTAATTCTTAATTTTGAATTGTAAATAACAACAAATACACTTCTACACAATATACATTATAATGTAAATAAATTTGTAATTTATTTCACATACCTGTCTCGTTACTGTCAACGAGTTGCAGCCACGTTTACAAGCAGCTATTAGGCTGTTCCAGAAAAGACTTTATACCCTATGTTTTGGATATCAGACGTTCAGGGGGTGCCCACTGTCACTGGATTTCCAGGGGGTTTCACTTGTAAAAATTGACAAAAGAGTGGATTTTCAAGGGGTCTTAATGTGAAAATAGGACAAATCTGGGGTTGAGTTACTGTTTGTGGACATCCAGGGGGTCATGATATTTTCCATGCAAGTCCATATCCTCAACATAGGATGAAAAATGTTTTTCTGGAAAAGTCCATTGTTTTGGTAATCGATAATAAAATATTTGTGCAAAGAGGAACGAAGAAGTACATGGAAACATGGAAAATTTACATTGGTTCAAAGAATTAGTGCAATGAACTAAAAACAAATAAAAATTTGCAACGTACAGTAGGGACAGTGGAGCAAGAGGCCCCCTCGCCCCCCCCCCCCCCCCCGCAAAATTTTGTTTTTCCGAAACCAATAGAGTCTTAGAATATAATTGTTAGTAGTTATGATCTCGAAAATTTGGAAGAGCTTTTTTGTATTTTGTTGCGTTTTCTCGCAATGTAGAGGTGATAATTTACCCCTCAGTCCCAAATTCTACTGAATACGGTCCCGTATACCATATATGGAAGAAATTAGTCCGTATACGGTAATATACGGGACCCGTATTCGGTAGAATTTCACGCATTAAACTGAAAAATTCCCTCCTTCCTTCTTATCTTATTAGTATTGACTATATCAGAAATGAATGAAATAGTCTGTCTGGTTTTCATAAGAGCTAGCTTGAGAGGATTCACAAAATTAACATTATTAAACCAAACATTTGTTGTTGTTAATTTTTTCCCCGTGCATTGACAAATAGTTGATGCCTTGATTTTGGCCTTATTCGCTTGAACATGACTTTTTCCTCCACCTCGTTTACGTCTGTCTAGAATTCAAGAATGTTTTGAGAGAAAACAGGATGACTCAGTCTGCTGAAAGACAAACTAGATGAAGTTAGCTGGAAAACCTAGATCTATTCTAACCAGGATTCTGACTCTTTCCCTACTTTCTTATTAGATATTCATACTAAGGCGTGAACTATTACTACAGCCGTCCGTACAGTATATCAAAAGAAACTTCTGCGGGAAGTCAGGCCTGGTGTAGTCCTGGTTCTGTTTTAAAAATAAACAGTTCTATAGTCTGGTTCTAAGCCGCCCGTAGCTTCACGGGTGAAACATGATTGTCACGTCGGAAGACTAGTGAACTAATCGTAATTGTTACAAAGAAAAAGAAATAAAGAAAAACAGAATGCCACGGCAAAAGAAAACAAAAATTTTCCTTCGACACTTTCCGTACGGCACTTTCCGTACGGCAATTTCCATTGTTTCTCCTTTTATGTTCTAAAAAATCCGACTAGCTCGCTAGTCTAAGAGAGAACCGGAATCCTACAGAGGGAAGAAAAGATAAACTTCCTCCTTTTTTCGCAACTCCCGTTAGAGTTATCAACTTCGCCTGTGGAATAGTCTAGGGGTAAAAATATCTTTTACGTGAGAAATTGTTCAGATTTATTGTTTGTCATTTTTGTTATTTTTCCGCTTCATTTTTGAAATATTTTGTTACTTCTTGCGACATTTTTGTCAAAATTTACTTTCTTGGTTTTGATTTTTCCGTAACTGTTTTTGTGTTAGTTTTGCTATTTTTGATTTTTTTTGTGATCTTTGGGTATTTGCTATAAGAGTGTGAGTGATTTTCTTCAGTACACGTTTCTTTTATAAGAACATCCAACTTTGAGTCAGCCTTTGAACGTTCTTAATTTTTCAGGTTTCAAGCCAAAAAATGTTCTTACATTGTTCTTAATTATAGCAAAAACAAGTTGAAATCATTGAATTTTAAAAACTTTCTTCCTTTTCAAGCATTCAAATGTTCTTAACAGGTTCTAAACTTTTTTCCATTTGAAGCCTTATGTTCTTAAAATGGTTTGTTCTTATATAAAAGAAGCACTGTTCTTCTCTATGTACTTTCGTTCTTACTACTCTTCTTTGAATAAGGGTTTTCCAGCTATAGTGCAGATGTTTAAGGTCAGAGACATCCAATAAGTCCAAAAACAAAATATCTGTTCTTTTTTTCCAGGAAGACCACTTTTACCAAAAATATAGCAAAATTCCAATAGTCTTTAGAACACCTCGAAAAATCTAAAAAACTGACATTTTTTTTGCAAACACGTAAAAATCCAGAAGTAAAAAACACAAAATCAGTTCTTTTTTTCGAGGAATGCCAAATAATCTAGCAGGCACTAGATGGTCTCATAGTACATCAATATTTTCTAAGAAGCCGAAAGGCGGAACACTAGCCTAGATAATAAACTCTCACCCTCCCCTGCCCCTGCCTAAACAAGTTTTTGGCAAAATAGCTTAGTATCTAAGCTAGCCGAACACACCAAATTTTCCAGCAAAGTAGTTTTAGACATATTCTCCAAACACAAAAAAATTTCTTGGAAAAACAAGTCTTTCGGACAGATATTTTCGCGCGGGCGATATAGGTATGTCGCGATAGACTAGCTAGGTTTCCAAGCTAGGATTATGATAACGTTGAGAGGACTTCTTAAAGAACAACATTAACTTATAGAACTACTTCAACTAAAAAAATCAGACATAGATTTGCTGGTAGTCAAAATAAACATTAACAGCTAATAATAACAATCGAAGACGTGCATAATTAATTACCTCACACAAAGTTAAGACTAGGCTGAGTCATCCAAATCTCACCACTTCTCTCCCACAACACTCAAAGAGGAGAAATTGTCTGGTCATTTCGTAAGTTTGTTACAGTTGTTAGCAAAAACAAAACTAGCAAAGAAGCCTAGCCCCCTGGCTTATGGGCCGACAAAGCACACGGCTAAACTATTTTATAGTCAGTTTTAGAAAAACCCGTAAGCGCGCGGGCGAAATATGGTTGTCGCGCGGGAACGGGAATTCTACGGAGGGAAGAAAAAAGAAATGTTAAATTGTCCTCCTTTCCGGACGCAACTCACGTTGTGAGTTATTTTTTACCTTAGAGTGTTAACGTTGCGCGCCCAGCACGTTTTATAATATTAAGTTGTCATCTTAACCAATCAGTGAATTTTATTTTGTCTTTTGAACCAATCAGAGCGTTCCTACGAAATTTTGCAGCTGTTAAGGAGACAAGTCTAAGAAGACGTAATAACGACGATACAACCCCATGTAACTATTAACGAGATAAAAATCTGTTCTAGTATTTAGCAGAGAATAGAGGGTTATCTTCTATGTCCAATTAGGAAAAGGAACTTTTCGAGAAACACATATGATAAAAGAAGACACTCTTGCCTTCCTAATAATCTCAAATTAAATCTCTGTTTAGTTTTTGAGTTTTTGATATCAAAAAATTGATATTTTGGAAAAATTTATAGTGAAAATGATAGTTATTTTATCGGTAATGCAAAGTCAAAATAAAAACTTCTGGCGCCAACATTTGCGTCTTTTAGAGAACACTGATCACGTCATTTTAATTCTTACGTGACGCTTGACATACCTATCAAATTTTATCATCGTACCATCAAATTTATCAAAAGTTACAAAATCCCTCCTTTTGTAGTTTGGATACCATACTGTCTTTATGTAAAGTATGAGAGTGTTAAACTCAAATCGGCCTCAGATATAAGATAAAAGCTATGTACAAATACAGACTTCACAGACAAGCACAATGAACAGTACGGCATGTAAGACGATACAAGACATAAATAAAACACATATATAATTGGCAAAAAGAGAGAACTATAGAGGATTGTGGAAAGGACATAGATGTGAATTTTTCGGAATGAAAGGGAATCCGAATTACAGACTAAAGGGAATGTGCAGAATAGAATCAGAAATGGGTAATAGAAAAGAGCGTAATGCGATGGTAAATGGTAAATTGAACGTCGCAAATCATCAGTCGATGACCACATCCATAATTTCGGGGATTTAAAATCATAATGACTTTACTGACGTGGCTCCCCAGCAGTACTGATCAGGCACCACCTTTGTGACGATACGAGTCAGAAGGTTAGGAAAAAGTGGTGAAGATAATGCGATTAACGAGGTAAGTCATGGTAGACTAGGAGACAGAGAATGAGATAACAATCAACATGTGCCTTCACATGGGTCGCTACTTACATGCTACCAAAACAATCAAGTAGAGTGCTACTCCCACTTACACTAAAAACTACTCAAACTTGATTGTAGATATAGAGGTTGAAGGATGTAAGTAAATTTGTTGTGAGAGATGAAGATACTTGTTTGGTGATGGAGAATATAAGAAGAACAGGGGCGGATACAGACTCTTCAAACCACCATGTGAAAATCCCGAACTTTTCCGATTTTCTGATTAAATTTCC
>JAUBWS010053044.1:6751-17445 GCA_032270445.1 Darlingtonia californica
TGCAAATTTTTAAGATAGCTAAACAAATATTGATTATCAGCTTAAAGAATGACTATAGTACAAGGAAAATTAATAAAAAAAATTCGCACTTTTATTTGTTTACAGCAGACTCTGGAAACGTGGAAGCCTGGATAAATTGGTAGAAATTTTCGCGTTTATTAATTTTTGGTTGTAGATATTTTTTTTTGATTGAGCTGAATATTAATATACACGTTTTCTTAAGAAATACGAGAATAAGAAACATGGAATGTAATAAAAATTAGTCTTTATCAAAAACAATTTGCGGTTGCACGAAATGAAAATTTCACGATATTTAGTCCCTTTCGAGGAACGCCAGGAAATAAATCCTTCTGGAAAGCCTATTTCATCTCGTTAATGTTAAATGAAGTTGAGTTAAGTTTGGAAAAATAATTGAATTTTTTAAAGCCGCTTTGGCATGTTTTTTCTTCCACTCGGAAGTCTTTGTGCACTTGGAAAGTGTGCATTCGTTCGGGTTATTTTGGATAAAATTCGAATGAAATTCTGGCCATGATGAGTAAATCCTACATTATCCTTGCCTTTTTTCATGAAAATATTTTTAATCAGTTACTTTCAAGGGACTAAATTTTGGGTCTTTCGCGAAATTTAAAAATGAAGGAACGCATACGCGAAGTTTAGTTCCTTTAAAGTATAAAAAGAGCTTGCTGAATTGTTTATCGCAACTTTCTTTTCTTCAAGAATTTCTAGTTCCAGTAAATCGCCATCGTTTTTTGCTGGAAAATGCAAACATGTTGCCATCGGCTGAGCCGCAAAATTCCTTTCGCAAACACTTTCCTCCTTTCCAGAAACCATCCATGCAGAAAGAAACAGACGGGCTGAACGAAAGAAATACATTTAGTCGTATTTGCTACATTTCATCATGCTGAATGTGAGTATTTTTACGGAAAAAGGGAGGGTGAGGAGATAAAAACTGAATTTAACAAATGTTTATGTATTATTACTTGTTAATGATTTGAGGATATTAACTTTACCTGGTCATATTTTTATAGCTTGACATATTTTTCTTGTATTCTGTTATTTAGTATGGTCTGTAATTTAGACTGCTGACTGGTTTTCTGGATTTGAGGTAAGTCCTTTTGGCGTTTTTGTTTTTTATTAAATCGATTGTTCCCCATCCTACCTGAAAAATGACTGATTCTGCCTTTCTCCGTGAATCGAGGAAGGAGATAAATTTTCGCGTGGATTTACTTTCGCGAGTCAAATTTTTTTACATTTCATGTGGATTAACTTTCGCGAATTCACCAGATTTTTTATAACAATTACGTCTTTTTATGCCATTTTTAGGGAAATTTGCAAAAATCTTTGTTTTCAGGAGGATTTAACTTTGTCCCACGAATTTGTCTCCTTAAGGTATAAACAGATCCCGATGCCCACATTTGACTTTAGGGCATTTACAACCATATATATAATTTGCACAATATCAAATTTGCAGCTCCTTTAGAGTTTTCTATTCCTTAATGCTAATGAGTACATTTTGATTAACCTCTTCTCTTTTGGGAGTTTTCAACATTTTGGGAAATCTTTGGGCATAGTATATTTCTTGACTGGGAACCGCTTCCTGTTGCATGAGTCGCGGAGCTCGTAGTTCACTACCCAGGGTTGATAATTGACAGTCAATTCGTCTTGGTTATCTTTGTAGTTTAATAGAACTCCCTTAATCTCATCTACTGATAACAGATCAAAATGTAAACATTACGTCGTGTAGGACTATATCCAGCCATATGAGTTTCTTCTATGTTTTACATACCTAAGGGCATAGACTATTGCGGAATTTTGAGATGAAGGCCTCAAAATATTAATATTATGCGAAATTAGTATTTGCGATTTAGCAACCACTGCAACTTTTGCACTAACTTGTTTGTTCCGCAATATTTTCTGCTCGCAAAAGTTTATGCCCAGGTATTAGAATTCAATTTCTTCCATACACAGGGAGATGTTTAAGATTGCTGTATGCCTTATCACGGCTTTTATCTTTGCTATCGACTGTAAGCAAAGTCCTAAGAAATGGCTACAACATAAACGAAATAACATTGAAAAGAGCCAAGTACCTACAAGAAGACATGCTGTTGTCCCGAAGCATCCTGAAAATAGCCTGAACAACACTAAGAGATGGTTAGAGTCTAGTTACAATCAAGGCTACCAGTCGAATTATGGTGATATGGGTAGATTCGAAAATCCATCATCTTACGAAGCAAAACAGCGATCGGATACGTATTCTAACTTGCCATCAAGGAGCGACATTGAAGCATATTTGAAGCCAGGTACGGTAAATTCATTAGGTCCAGAAATTACCTCATTTTTAACAACGTGTTTACATCCCATGGGACTAAGACAAAATTTATTGAACACGCCTTAAAATCTGCTAAATGTATTCATTTATTTGTTTCCGGAAAGATCGATACAATTTTCCTGAAATTATGATTTACCGCGTCCCGCCTCGTTTTGAAACTAATAGACATTTTCGGAATTAAATCAATCAATCAGAGATACAGGTAATGCCTCGCTTTCAATGTATGAAAGAAGGGTTTTATTTAGGTGAAAATCTCATGGAACGCAAAAGTGTGAACAAATAGATTTAACATTAAAAGTAATTTCATTTTGTAAAATATTTCTCAAAAGACTTTAAATCATTGATCACATCTGGCATGTCAATTATCAAAACGAGGGAAAATCTGTATCTTTCCTATTTTCCTCAATTGAGTATAGCTTGACAACGAACTCCAAGATGTAATATTTGCGATTATCTACGCTTTTTAAAATATTGTCTATGGCATTTATTGTAAACTTGAGGGAAGATGCTGAAATTGATTTAGGGAAAGGTGTAAGAGTTTCTATTACTTTTCAGCCCTCTAACAGCCTCAAAACAAATCGTTGTTTGGACGCTCATTTGACGTTTCATTGACGTTGAAGAGAGTTTTTCTACCGGTTTGTTTCGCACAAATTTTTTTAAGTGTAATCCATATTTTTCGAACGCCTGCAAGGACCCTCTAATTTTTCGCGGCACGTATCGATTTATCACATCTTTTGTCTCCAAAGTCTAATTTTCACCCTCAAACAAGATGGCCACGTTAACTCTCGACTCTATCACTTAGAGAAAGGTCCTATTTCGCATTTTTCGAGTTTTCTATAGAAAAGCTTGTTATAATTGTTTGATTAAGCAAGCCAAATATTGTCTCCATTTATCGTTCTTCCAAACATTTATAACAAGCGTTTCTATAGAAAACTTGATTGTGGCTGAATAGGACCTTTCTTATACTTCTATACATAGTTTCAAGCTTATTTAAACGTTCATGTAACGTCCCAAAGTTTTAGTAGCCTCGAGGTGCTTGATTAAGGTTTACGATAGACTCGAAATCACTCTCAATTGTATTAAATATTGTGGAGAAGCGAGATCAAGAGTTTCGTCAAAATATCTTATATCCAAAGAGATGAACAGTTAACTTAACGAACACAGGCTGATGGTTAAATTTTATCCTTAAATTTTCGTGCTTTTGTGCAATTTGCTAAGTTTGCAAAAAATTACGTCGTTAAAATACTTAAAATGCACACATCAGTTGACCAATCTTTTATTAGGTATTGGAGATTATCCAAGTGATATGATTAATGAAGAAATGTTACCATCGTCTTACACGTCTCATTTCTATCGCCCAAAATCTGAAGGTTTCAAGAACACCATAATGAATGAACTCAAAGAAGGTCAATCTTCCCATTCGAATGAACCCAATGACGCTAGCCTCGATAGCTCCTTCTTTCTCCCTGGCGAGTTGGGCAAAGCCGGTGAGAAAGTCGATCCTGTTGGTACCACCATCCAGAGTTTCAATAGTGGTGGCAACCAGGGTGTTCCTGGGGGATTTGAAACTGCCAGTATTGTGTCAGACGCTATCAACCAAGATGAAGTTTCACCGGCTAAAGTTATAGACTCGGCGCTGACCAAAATCGAAGACGAGGCTGCTAAGCTTTTCAAAGAAACGAAAAACCTTCAAGAGGGGTCAGGGTCCGAGGCAACTAGCGTGACGTCATCGATGGAAAAATCGAAAATGAAAGAAGAACCGGTGACAGAGGAGACAAAAATTGAAGAAATCACCTCGTCCTTCATGAAAGGTGATAAAGATTTGAAAGAAGCAACTGAAAACGCTGCTGAGGTACTTCTTCTATTTTAATCATTATTAGCTACTTCTGTGCTGGGAATTTTGAACATTTTAAGAATCTTAAGATATAGAGTCTTTAAACGTCTTGACCGGGGATCACTCCCTAATGCATGGGGCCGAGGAGATCATTACCCAGGGGAGGGTAAGTTTAGGACCGTAAACAATTTTAGGTGTCACCACCAGAATCCTAAGATGGTCATAAGGTATCATAAATGTACTAGGTGGAATGGGCAACTTGTTGACTTTGGAACAAACTATTAAATTTTGTGCCATTATCTCGAGATCAGGACTCATTTTCAGCGATTTTTAACATTGCGTTTTGTTCAAATTAACGAAAGTAAAAAACTAGCCCCCCCCCCCCAGAAAAAAAAATAATAATATGTTATCCACCAAGGAGTTCTTTTTCATTTTCTAACTTTCCAGGATAATTCAACAACTGTCATTTCGGACACCAGAGACATGGTGGGATCTGGATCAGACGAGAATATTGACGAGGAAAATAAAGCTAATGGCAAGGTCAGTAAATGTTCCTGTATCCTTTACGGATTCGATACAAAATGTATGGAAGACATTACTCCGCATACGGTAATATACGGGACCCGTATCGGACGTTTTTCACGCTGTGACACTGTAAAAAGGGCAAAAGTTTCTTCCATAAGCACTTTTCCCTTTGCAGAAGCTACGGAGTTACAGTCCCTAATAAGATCAGCCAAAATTAGTTCTCAAATCGGAGGAAATCATGGGGTTTTTTGCCTTTATTTTGGTCTACAAGTGAATGTTTTACTCTGAGTGTTTGTCCTTTTAGGTTTCAAAATCATGAAATTTCAAACACAAATGTTAGAAAAACCGATCTTAAAATGGCTTTTAAATGGTTTTTTTTCGCTTTCTTTGATAATTTTGGCCACTTTTTGTTGATTGCATATCATGCATATCAAAATCGGTACAATATTTAGCTATACTCACTTAACTTTTTGGCTACGCTGTGTTTTTGAAACGGTTCTTAAAAATTTCCAAGATTTTTTTACACTTTCTAGCCTTCAAACTTGAATTTCTGGACACTGGAATGAGATAAACCAGTTAAGTTTGGTACCAAAAGAAAGCTCTTTTAATGGTCTTTAAAAACATTGTAGGTTGTCTTGACCAATTCTGAATTGATTAAAAAGTTATAGGCTTCCAAAAACATAGTGGTGCTTTGGTCAATTTTGGACGCATATGTGCGTGTGTTGTGCTTAAAGGGTATTTCATAGATATAAGATTTTATTAAAAATTTTCAACATTTGATGAATTCTATTCCTATCAGCTTTGCAATATTTTTTTACAGGACACTTCTGGCGGAGAATCGAACACGAAAAACAAAAATTTGGCAAAAAGCACGACAAAACATGTTAAAGGTAGGTAAAGCTTGATTTACATGGTGATCTTTGAAGACAAAAATCCCTAGATGTCTTAAATTTTAAATGTAAAAGTGCTATTTTATTGCATGAAAATTTCGCGACATGAAAATTTCGTGGTCATTTTAATTTCGCGGTTTTTTTGGTCAAAATTGCATTTCGCGGCATTTTAATTTCGCTTCTAACAAAAAATGACGTATTTGAAATTTAGCACGTCTCCAAACTGTGTTTTCTAGTCACGTAAAAAGGTAATAAAAGACATTTTTTAGGGAAAACTTTCAATTATATTTCTTTTAAAACCAATATTCTGTGATGTTGGCATTTTTATTTCCAAAAGTCGGATTTTTGGTGCATTTTAATTTCGTGGTTTTTGAGTCCCGACTGCGAAACTGCGAAACTTTCATGCAATAAAGTAATATCCAATACTTTGGATATGGCTGGGAAAATCATTTCTACGTATTCTGGACCTTTTGGTAGTGATTCCCCAATCAACAAAAAGACTATGCCCAAAGATTATCCAAATCTAGAAGTATTCTAGTCTATCAAATATACCGCTCCGGGCTTTTTGCCCTTCTCTTGGTCTATAGGCTAAACCGAGTATGTCAAAATCGTAAAATACGGAGCATGCGCAGTAGCTATTTTTACGATAACAATAGTATCACCACAACAACAAACATCAAAAGTTTTTGATATTAAAGTACATACATAACATAAATCTTTTTTATTTTTAAGGTTCTCGTAGACAAGGCAACTTGGATTACATCGGTCCGACTACTGACGAAGACTCTATTGATACAAGTCATTACCTGAAACCACATAATAATCTAGTTTCAAACTTAAAAGAACAACTTTACCAAAACGTTAAGGATGTTATGAATATGGGCGGAATTATCACGCCCGAAGAAGAGAACGAATCCCAAACGAGGCACCATGGTGATGTAGATGTAAACGAGGCTACGTACCATGGTATACCAAGTATGGTCAGACTGCATCGGAAGGTTTCAGACTTTGACAACGATGCTAGCAATAAACTACATCATAGTCCGATTGAAATAGAGGTGTCTCACCATGAAAACGAGGCTGACTCAAGAGAAGTAGGTAGCAGCGAATCTGAACAATACGGTGAAGCTGGAGATAAATTTCATCAGAAGTTGAAAAAGAAACCAAAGGAGGAGAGCAAACCTGAAGAAGACAAGGGGAACAAGGGGAAAAGTAAAGGCAAAAAAGGAGCGTTCAAAGGAGACAAGGGCGTTGAAACATCCAATGAAACAAAGGAAGGAAATAAGGATAAGAAAGTGGCATATAAAGGGGAAGAGAAGGAAAAATCAACAAGTGATGAAGCTGGTGGTGAAGAAGAGAATAAGGATCCCACATTCAAAGGAAGTGAAAGTAGTGATGAGACACCTGCTAAAGAGGACGAAAAAAACAAAGACCAGGCTTTCAACGAGAAAGACGATAAAGAATCCGGTGGAGAGAACGTGGTGTCGGTAGATAAAGAGGGTGGACCAAAACTGATAGAAGGCGAAAAAGCTAAAGCTGGTAACAATGGTGAAAGTTCTGGAAAAGTTGCTGGTGAGGATGGTAAAAATGGTGGTGATTCTGAAGGTGATGATAAAACTGATTTGTTAGAAGAAAATCTGATGAAGATCGATAAAGGTAAATTGGTACACTTGTTAGCGGGATTCATGCGCGATCGTAAGAAATCTCAGAAAGCTCACAAGACAGAGCACATTGGTGAAGAAACCACAAGTAGTTTGTTAGGATTAAGTGTTCGACCTTACTTAACCCACTCAACAAATGGAAATGATGCATCGTCGGGCACTGATGAGACGCCAAGAAAACCTGCGATCAAAGAAGCATCAGGCGAGGTGAAATCGAAAGATAAACCACCTGAGCATGATCCGTATGTTGATATCGGAGCAAGTGATCCATTGGATGGTCCCAAAACAGCACGGCATGTAACAAACGACAAGGTTGAGGAAAGTGAAGAAGATGACAAGAAGAAGGTGAAGGAAAACACTAATACGAAGGATGTGGATGTTGGAGCTAAGGAATCGAAGGATCCTGAGAAAGATGGGGTGTCTTTAGAGATTACTGAAAAATCTAAGAAGGGGAAGAAGCTAGACAAAGGGAAGAAAGCTAAATCCGACGAATCGAAAAAGGTTAAACAAAGTAAACAAAAAGAAAATAAACATAAATTGAAAAATGCCCTGGTCTATATAGCGGATTTGTATAACAACATGGACAATGATGTTGTCGACAAAATCTTGGAGCATGAAAAATCGAGTATGAATAGTTTGGCGAATAAATTTGATCAACAAATATTGGAGGATGATCAGCAGAAAGGGTTCAAGTCTAAAGACGATAAGAGTAGCAATGCAGACAATGACATGAAAACCGAACAGGTTTCGTCTGTGAATAAAGATAAAAAGGTTGAGAACTTAATTCATCACATTAATGCTAAGCTGGCAGAGAAGGCGAAAAAGGCTCACAGCAAATCGCCGCAAACTGATGTTTATGCAACGATTGGTTCGAGGCGTAGCATCGAGAAGAAAACGATGCGCCATAAACATCGACATCATTATCGGTATTAGAGTGTTTGACGGAAGTTTGATAGACGGCTGTTGTTTCTCAACGGACTGTGTTTTCGTTTGTTATGAGAATTGGAATGCGAACAAAAAGAGTTGTTCCTAGTAGAACCATTAGAATTGTCTGAGGAAGATAACTTTCGAAGCCGGAACTTAACTTTGAACAACAATGACGGGCATCTGTGTAAACCCTCTGTTGTACTCCCTTCCTACAAAACTAAGAAGACATAATTGTGAGATATTTAATAAACTGTGGATTTTGACTGAATGCAGGCTGGAGTATGTTTACATTGCTAATAAGGTCTTTAATTGCAACCGGCTCCTTGATTTTATCATGACCATCTGTGCAAAACTATGTGTCCGCTTTAGAAAGATGCCTGTTTTATAGAGATCTTTTCTATGATATTTTGACTGTAAGCATTCCGTTCCGTTCCGTGACTTACCGTCCGCCTTATAGGGTGTCCGCTTTATAGAGATTCTAATGTATGTAATCTCCCAATTCAACCTGGTATTTTTCTTTTCTTTATAAAGATAAAAAGAGCTTTCATTTGGCACCAAATTTTACCAGTTTTTTTCATTCAAATCTCCAGAAATTGAATTTGAAGCTTTAAAACAAACATTCACAGTGTGAAATTCTACCGAATACTGCCCGTATATTACCACATATTGACTAATTCCTTCTATATATGGCAGAAATTACTCCGTATACGGTAATATACGGGACCCGTATTCAAACGTTTTTTACGCTGTGATTCATCGAAAATTTTGGTCCTTTTTTAACAACAATCCACACATATTTTTAACTTGACCTTGCTGAGTGTCATGTAGTCAAAGTTTTTTTCTAAATATGCTTAGATTTGATTTTGACTTTGTTAAAATCGACCATGACCTTGAAATGATTAATTAACTAATGATATGTGTATGACAAGTAATATAATAAATATAATTTTTGTAAATAGGAACGTATACTTTATAAGGAAATTACGTCTAATTATGTACAACTAGTAACAAATTATTAACATATTCTTATTGCTTTTGCAACCTTGGAAATAGGCTTTTCCAGGAAAAAATTGTCCAACCCCTGTTAAGGAGCTCAATTTCAAAAGACCGAACCCCTTTGAATTTCAATATAGAAATATCAAACCCCCTTGGAATTCTGAACAAAAAATCTAAATGACCCCTGGAATTCCACGAAAACCATGCAAAAACGCGAAAATTTACTGAAACCCTATGAAATTCCACCGGTAAGGTACCCTCACCTCTTTGCAAATTCCACTTTCGGATCAAAAATTCCTGATCACCAAATTACTACCCTTATTACTAGTTCCTCATTTGCGAATTACTACCCTGGGTCATAATTCCTAATCGCCGAAAATATCCTGAGTCACAATTCCTAATTACTAAATTACTACCCTGGGTCACAAGTCCTAATTACTAAATTACTATCCTGGGTCAGATTGGCTGATTACCGAATTATATTACCCTTGGTCACAATTCCTGATTATTAAACTACTACCCTGCAGGGCCGGCGAAACCAGGGGGAGGTATGGCCCCTTCACTTTTTCTAGATAAAAACAAGCCGTAAACCCAAATTAGTAAATAACAGAAGCATCCAACAAGCCTAAAATGCAAAATATCTGTTCTTTTTTTCAAATGAACACCTCAGAAAATCTAGGAAACTAACATTTTTCACCAAAAAAATAAAAATCCAGCAGCCCAAAGTACAAAATATCTGTTCTTTTTATACAGAAAATTAAAAAAATATATAATCTCAGAACACGTCGTATTCTCTAGGAGACTAGAGTTTTAGATCGAATACATAAAAATGTAAGAGCCCAAAACACAAAACATTTGTTCTTTTTTCAGGAAAGCCCAAAAATCTAGCAGGAGGCATCAAATTCTCTCAGAACATGCATATTTTCCAGGAAGCCGAAATGTCCGGCCAAACACATCAAATTTTCTAGCAAGCAAAAATGGCTCGTTGACTGCTTTCGGAATAATTTAATAAAGACAGCATTCGCTTTTTCATTTTTCTACTAGATCTTTTATGGATGTTCGTTTGACAGTAGAGTTTGCACTAACTTTAGCTTATTCTTTATTACCGCAAATGCATTTAGAGTTTTTTGATTTTTGATGAATATTATTATGAAAATGGTTCAAATTAACAAATTTTCAGTGTTCAAATTTCATAGTTACCAGTATTTTTCATGACGTAGGTTTCACAAGTTATCGTAAAATTTTCCCGTCGGTGGGGCCATTCAAAGTCACTGCCCATTTTTGCCCCTCCACTTTTAATGTCGTTTTGCCGGCCCTGCCCTGGGTCAAATTCCTGATTACCAAATTACTGCCTTGGGTAACAATTCCTGATCACCGAATTATTACCCTGGGTCACAATTCCTGATTACGAAATTGCTGCTCTGGGTCAGAATTCCTCATTAGCGAACTACTATCATGTTGCAATTACCTGATCAAGCCAATATACTATTTTTGTCACGATTTCAGAAACAAAAAACAAACTTTTTCTTATA
>JAUBWS010053055.1:0-17441 GCA_032270445.1 Darlingtonia californica
ACAGTTAAGACTAAACTTTAGCTTTATTCACAAAACCGTAGTAAAGACTAAACTACTTGGAAAAATTCCTGTATGAGCAACACGAGATCTAGAAAATATAATCTAAAGAAGAGAGCTGTCTTATGATTAGAACAACACCCTAAGGATTTATCAAACCCCAATCTAAACGAAAGGCTTTAAAATGATAATATATTTTACAATGAGCAAACCATTTTTATCATACCATAATTTATCATACAATATATAGTTTTGGTTCAACCGCGATCGTATTTATCAAATAAAATAAAATATTGAGATAATGCGTGGTTTGCAACATTGAATAAGTTTTTCCCTGTAAAACTACTTAAAGGAGACATACGATAAAATTGAAAATAAAATGAAAAAAATGCCTATATGCACTTCCTTATCCTTTGAGTAACAGCCTTGTTGAGAAGAAATTTTAGCAGTGGAAAAAAAAGTTTTGGCGAATCTCTGACACTGTAGCGACAGTCTGATAACCAGGCTTTTCATTAAGATTTGAAAATGGCTACATACGTGAAAAATCGCGTAGGTAAAACAAAGCAATTTTCAATATTTTTTATCACAACTTTAGCAAATGTCTTATATTATTAAGACTGAATGTCTATCATTTATATTTTCGATCATTTTATCAAGCTTTTATCAAGCTGTAACACGTTGTGATAGAACTCTTTTTAACATATTATTTTTCACGGTACATATTCTGAGTTTTTCACCTTGCGTTACGCGATCGCGCAAGTAATCATTTTCACCAACACGATTCATCGCGTAGCCACATTTTTTCTTTAGGCCTGGATAACCGAGTTTGATAAATGGCGAAATATCTGAACACATTTTATAATATTACTACGAACGAGAAAAAATATTGGTGGATATGTTGAAAAGAAATAAGTCTTAGTTTCCAAACGAATCTTATCCTTAAAAATGATCTCCTATCAAATAAGTAGGCAATAGCTGCGGAATCTAAATAAATTATCTTGACTGTCAACTACAGAGAAAAGTATGGAAGCCCGTCTACCTCTTCTTTTGGTATCTATGATGTCTTGGAAACTTTTTAAAGATGTCTTTTGAACGTTTTATCTAGACGGCCCATTAAGTCAGGAGCTTTCTTGGACACAGTTCTTCTACTGGATGTCCTATTACTAGAACCCATGGAAAATTAAGTACCATACTTGTGATCAGGTTTTATATAAAAATAAAAATAAAAATAAAAGCATAGGTAATATAAAAATGCAGGGTAAACAAATATAAGAAAAAAGTGAAGCAAAAAAAAATGATATACTATATACAGATGTAAACAACTGGAAATTGTCATTGTTAAATAACAAAAATTAAAAATATTTAAAAATAGTATGAATAATAATATACAGATATAATAAATTTTATAATAACATAAAAACTTTGTTTTAAAAATAAACCGTCAAATTCTAATGGTGTACCAGAGTTACTCCACTCTGAAAATTGTAAACTGACCTAATGGGTAGTGGCAAGACAAGTCATTAAAGTTAAGTATCGAATAAAAGCACAGCTCAATGTTAAATTTAATATTAAGCTTGCTACGTGGGTTACTATATGAAAAAAAGTGACGAAATTTTCTACTTTTAAGAAAAAAGTTCTAGCTACAGCGATAAGAATGAAGGCATCAAAAAAATCACGAAAATGTTTATAGCTACCTTTGAAAATGCAAGAAATCTATAAGTAATCAGGATTAAATTTTGGCAGAATATACCTAAGGTGAACTCAAAATTCGTCAGATCCTGGGGATACCTAGCTTTTTTGATATTTCAACCGGGTCGTAAAATTGTGGTCTAATATATGCATAACAAGTTATGACACAAATGTTTGACCCTTATCCTAAAGAACTATCTCACCCTTGTATCAGCTCACAGGAGAAACAATATGTAACGAAACCGCATGTTATATCAAAGAGTAGATATCTTGCCCATTGCACTTTTCATTTACCATATTTCTCCACTCTTTGAACTAGATAACAAAGATAATTACTTCTATCGGACTGCCCTGTACAGCACCATGGAGAAAATCATCCCAAGTACCTGAAAATAAATCGAAACTGTACATTATAGGGATAAACTTCAATATTGCACTTAGGCTTAAATCGTTTGGATCAAAGCTTTTTAGACTCGCCCCTCTAAGAAAAGGTTAATTTCCCTGAAGCTTTCTTTTGTTTGGATTTTAGGTCTATGTGACTGTTCTTTTTTCCCAAAAGGGCATTGCATGTCTACCCCAAAAGACCATTCATATACAGCGACCTCAGTGAACACATAAAAAGCCCTTCAAATCACAAAAGGTCATCAAGAAACCAAGGACCAACAATTTCCTGTATCTTATTACACTGACATCTAACAGAGATACAAGGCCAATTTCTTGTCTTGAGATAGTGCTATGGTTTTTATGATCACTGTAGCACACAATTAGGTTAACATGACAAACTCGTTAAAAACAATTTTATACCTGAAAGATGGCAAAGACGATTGCTGTGACACCAATATATAGAAAATTATCTTTCAAAAACCCTCTCACTTCATTATAGCAACCCTATAAAATAAACAATTTCAACATTAGGATTCAAATTTGTTTCTTATTTAACAAGGTTAACCTAATTCATTAGCAAGTTATCAAAGGTCAAATCGTCCTTAAAACACCTAAATGGATCCTCTCATGGAGTCTCAACTTTAGTTCTTCTTGGGAATCCTATTCTGAACGAACGGAACCTTCAACACGCCACTTTAACTTGGATCCAGACAAATCATACACAACGAATAATGTAATGCATATACAAAGTCAATATAAGGAATACCAGGTGACTATTATGAATTTCAAGCGGCAATTTCAGTACTTCAAGGCACTCCCTGAATCAGGTTAATGTCTTACATATAGCAGATAATGCTTATCTGTAACTCAATAGGTAGTTAAAACCTTATGGAACAATTACAATGTACAAGATTATATTTTCCACGCTAACCTTAGCTTTGTACACTTTGCTCCATTCAACTTCTTTGCTAGTTGGGCAAGACTTTTTGGAAACATCATCCCTACAACAAGTCGCTGGAAACAATCCTTCCTTTTTGTAGTAATATGATGACCCCCAGTCAGTGTAGATGTCCACACCACAACATGAAAAAGAGTTTTGGAATGCATCAACAGCTTTAGTTAAGCCTTCCTCGCCCTTCTTGGAGTACTTATTCAGCATGACTTGTGTCAAGTCATTCTTCAAATCATCATCCATCTAGGTATTAATAAGATGAAGTTAATCCAAAGCAATCAATGGAAACATTAAACTGAACTTGATAACTTTTACGATGTATAAGATTCTTTCCACCTTACAAGAACAATTTTTTGTACATGAACAAAATGTTTATCAGGAAATTAACAAATCGGCACTATCTTGTTATTGCATTTGACAAGAAAACAATTCAAAACGTACTAACCTCAGAACGTTTAACGTAAGCAAAAATACCAAAACCAATCTCCAACAGGAATATGAGGAGTAGCAATACGAAGAACTAAACGAAAAAGAAGGTGGACAATTTGATTCAAACTAATCTTAAACTTATCCAAATTATAGCATTTTCCTGATGCTGCAAAAACTTCTCAGTTGCAACATTTTACAAAATGTGACGGTCTATGGGAAAAAGCTTGGACATTTTTACCACGATCATAGTCCACCCGCTGGCAAAATCACTAAAAAACATCTGCGGAGGAGGTAATTTCTTTTCAAGCGGCACGCAAATTGCGAGTCGTATAAATATAAATGCACTCCTCCACAGACTTTTTTCAAGATTTTGAGAGGTGAAGAAGTAAATTACGGTTGGTTTCTACCCCCCTTTCCCATAGACCGTCACAAATATTGACATTATATATTGCCTTAATTACGTGTGAGCAGAGAATACCTCTACAACTATTTCAAATCAAAAACAGTATTTTGAGATGAGCCCTAACCCTTATTTACACATCTAAGTTGGATATTAAAAAAAGTCTCTGGTACGGAGGTGAGCATAATGGTTGCATCTCAAAATGATGTTCCTTGTTTGGAATTGTATTCTTCATCCAACAGAACTATATTTGTTTACTCGCTTGCCTTAACATGTCAGATCTGTTAATGGGGATACTGGAGTCCTTGAAGCGCCTATAGAGACCTAAATCAATAGTCTGTGATGTTTGACAAGCAAACGCATATAATGTAAGAGGCTTGAACCTAAAATTTTTTAATTGTCCTAGACCTCTTATAATTACCTAGGAGATCAGGGAGGGGTCCAGCATCAAGAAATAGATGTTAAAAGATTCCCAAAACGTTGAAAATTCCCAGCATACAAGTGCTCAAGTTCAGGGCACAATTTTAGCTAACGGCCAACTGTTTGTTCTTCTTGAAGAGAAAGCAATGAGCAACTTACAGCCATGAGCATTGGCGCAATCTCCTTGATTGATCCACAACAACCCAAGAAGGATACCACCAAAATTATAGCACCTATTGCAATTGCTACGTTGGCAGCTGTGATGTAGTCATACTGAGAAATATCTGCATAGTCACCTTTCTCGACTTTCAACCAGATACCAAGGCCTAAGATTGCGCAGCCGATCAGCTGAAATAAAAAACATACGTAACACAAGGTCATAAAGAAGAAAAAAACAATTAGTAAAATTAACTATTAGCTACTATTATTTAGATTACCCAACAATTACAAAGACAAGGCATTGCAATAACACATCAAAATACAAATAATTGAAACTCTCAATTTAGCTTGATTAAAATGAACATGGCTTTTAATAGCTATCGCGAGACTTTTGATGAAAGAAAAAGGGGAAATTATCACCTTTGTGTAGACTTGGAAGATCGGAAGAAATGGCAACTCAATATACAGGAGTTGGCATGTAAAAATTTATAAGCAGAAATTTATAGTATTAAATTTATACTTACAAAGAAAATGAAATTGAAAATGAAAAGAAGGTACTTTAAGCATGTACAAGACTTTGCTGACATCTTTATTTAAATTGTTTTTTTGTTTATCTGAAAAAAGTAGGAAATAGTAACTATTAAATACCTCAAATTGTTATAAATGATTAACCGTAGGTAGTTACAAAATGATAATTAACGAGTTGGGACAGATAGAGTTGGCACGCTCAATAATTATATTTAAAAAGTTTTGTAAACAAAATACAATAATAATCTTGAAACTTTTGATGAAAGAAATTTTGCAAAGTTTTTCTACCTTTAGCAGAAGAAAAGTTTATATTTCAAGTTGAAACGCATAATGGAAATCTTTGATACGCAATATACTTCCACTTTAGAATAAAATTTCAACTTACATGGAGTATACATAAATATCAAATTTTGGTATATATACCAAAAATAAAATAAAATACAAATAATCAATTAGACAACAAAGAAATAAACCGCAACAAAATTCTCGAAGAATAAATCAGCGAAGAGTAAGAGTACAGTAAGACTAACCTAACATTAAGCTTACTGTAAAACTTTCTGGGTTCTGTCAAATTCTATTCCCAGCAAATTTAGTATTGTGCAAATATAGCATATTCGAAATCTTATAACTAAATCAATATTATTTGCAAACCTACGAAATAAATATCCTGCAACCCATATATCAGGCAAATGTCTCTGGTTAGAACAACGTCCGAAGACTATGTTAAAGGTATTTAAAGGGTTCACTCATAGCATATATCGATGTGAAAAAATGAAAATTTCATAAAATTCAACATTTCGTTTTTTTAATGTATGAAAATTGGTATCAAAACTGCATGCTTATGAACCAACAACATCAGGAGCAGTTTTAGAACCTAAGCTTTGTTCTTATTCCCAAAAGAGCCCTTCACATTTAACCGCAGAACCATTCAAATACAGCAACAACAGTAGCTAAATTAAGAGCCCTCCAAATTACACAAGGCTCAACAACTAAGGCCCAGGTAAGGCTAGTAAAACTACTAGATTTAAAGGTAGGGTTGCTCTTTGCTTTCTTTCCTGTTTCGAACTGTTGTGTGATATAGCAGTTTTTAAAACTATGTTGCTCTCACGTTCTTCAGCATACAATACAAAGTCATTGAGAAAGCCAAACCAAAAATCTAAAATGAAAAGAGACTGGTCATAATGAAAAAGTTAGGCAAATAAACCCTGATTCGGAAGGAATTAACTTTCACAAAAAAAAAAATGTATGTTGAAATCTCCCTTTTTCGTACATTCATGCACCTATATTGTCACGTGATCGTCATTAACTTTTGTCTTATAATTTCGAGTCCTTTGTGACTTAAACTCCCCTGGGATCTCCCTTTTACATACATTCATGCACCTATATTGTCACGTGATCGTCATTAATTTTTGTCTTATAATTTCGAGTCCTTTGTAAACTTAAACTCCCCTGGGAGCACTTAGATCGCATTGTCAAATCATATGAAAAACACAAAATAATTCAATAGAATCAGCTGACTGTGTGCCCTAAATGTACATCAAGAACATATGTATGCCGCTTGTCTAAAAAGGTTTCCAAACCAGGGTTATATGTAATGACATTGAGTTAGGGAAGTCACCAATAATACCACTCTACATTATAAAACAATGTATATATGTGACTTTCGCAAAAAACATGATGGGACTACCCACCAGAAATAAACTTGACTCAACACTCTCTTATAAAGCATGCGTACATATACCTGAAATACGCCAAATGCCAAACTGCTTGTTGCAATCATGGAAAGATTATTAGTAAACCATTCCACCACGTTTTCAAAACACCCCTGAAACAGCGAAAATCTAACGTTATCCTGCCATTTTAAACGTGCTATTTTTCTTGATGATAATAGAATTCAAAATCTAGTCATGTTCAATGTTGAAGAAGTCTTTTTATGGCTTCTTTTTTCCCTCATATTTAAAATGTTGATAGTTGTTCTTACCCTTTATATGGACTGAAACTTCTAATAAGTAGAGGTCATACTAAGGTTGCCATCACTATGTTTAAATGCAATCAAGAAAAAGAAAAGATTTTCATATTTTTTCAAAGCTTCACAGTGAAAAATCTTCAGGATTTTGTAAATAACCAACTCATTAAAAAGCTATTACAACCATGACGCTCTTAGAAATGCTGGAAACGATTGATAATGATAAGAAAAGCAGAATTTGATAATCATTCATGAGTAAATGGCCACTGAGAATTACCAAATGACAAAAATGCTTTGTTTTGGAAACTGTTTAAAATTGTTATTCTTACCACTTTATATCTATTCATTAAAAGAATAATAATACAGTTTATCTTGCTTATCTTGTTTAATACCTTGCTATAAACTGGTAAGAAGCAAAAGAAATACAAACACAAAGAGACACTTTACCTCTTCGTGAAAGTTTTCTTTCTTGAATTCGTTAACACTATTCGTACAGTTCACTATTATTCTACAACATGAGGATGGAAACTTATTCGTTTCCAAAACATAATTTGATTCCTTCCAATCTTCAACTCCATTATACCCACAGCAGTAGAAATCCTGTTGGAACTTGTCTATAGAATATCTTATATTGTTTCTCGTTTCATTCGTATATCTGGTCTTGATAACATCCTTGTAAGCCAATTCGAACTGATTTTTTAACTGTAAACAAACAGTTCCAAAAGTTGTAACCAAAAGATACAATAATAATACAAGATGTATCTCGTCCAAACACAGTAACTACTGGGGTGACTGAGTCCAAAAACTGACACATAAGGACTGGATAGCTTAGTGATGAGCAGTTTGCACTAATAATGCAAGAGACATGAGTTTATGACAATAACTTCAGTCCTCAGTAGGCACTCTTACACCATAATGATGGAAATTATTGACATATAATAAGCCCTCTGAGGATGACTATGATATAAGTTACTTGCCATGTTATTAAATCCTAGGATGCAAATAAATAAATAGAAAATTCAACATAAATAATAAACAAAAAGGACAGACTAACTCACATCGTCTCTCTTTGCATATCCATAAATACATACAGCAAGCTCCAAAGTGAAAACAATAGCAAGCAAAATGAAAAACTATAAACGAAAAAAGTAGTTCATCTAAAACAATAGTTATCAATCTTATTAACAACATTCGTTCTCTCGTGTAAGAAACAATTCTGGGGAGGAGAGCCATAAAATGTTAGTAAAACATATGTCAAAAATTAGTAAAACAATATAGACATTGATAATAACAAACTACACCAGGATATGATTTTTTGCACATAGTCTCTGCGTGAGAGAGCACAAATTATAGATCATGAGAAGTATATTTTGTCATTTTTCAAATCTAGTTGTCTGCTTTGTGAGAAAACAAGATACAATCAAAACGGTAGGGTAATCAATAAAAACATTGATTGCTCTTGATGATAAGCTTTGTCTTTATCTTTACCAAATCCACTGCGATAGATAATCGTTCCGGGTCAAATAATTAGAAAAAACTTTTTGCCTCCTTACACTTACAATTTTTTTATAAGAACTAGTAAAATTTTACATCTCCTTCAACATGATTTGTTTTTAGTTTGTTGTTATAATACATAGGAATGTCTATAAGTCTTTTCTTACATGCTCATATCACTAAAATAATATTTTGGAGACAATTATTTTCACATTTTAAAGATTGAACTCTAATATCTGTGGCTCAATATGTTCTCGTTCTGTTTGCTCTTATTTTTCGGCAAAGGTTGAATCTCGTGTTATACTTTGCCCATCAATTCAATTAATTTTTAATAGGAAAAAGCAGTAAAAGTGGTATAACTTTGAAACTTTTACACTTAACCATAAGTTATACATTCATCGACAAGATGAGAAACGTTTTGCATACATACGATTAACAAAACGATGGTTTTTTCAGCAACCGCTCCACAACAGCCAAAGAATCCAACCAAGACAATGACCACACCAATCATGATGCAGAAATTGGTGGCCACAAAATATCCAGAAAGTTGACTGACTTCATCTGTCAATACAATATACTCCTGTTCGCCAATTTTGCTTTGGATACCAATGCCAAGCAAAACACATCCTACTAGCTGAAACAAAATTAAAATGAAAAATATTTCACATGCATGTTTATTTACAACCTAATATTCTTAGATTTTTTATATTAACACTTTTCATAAGAATGTAAAATACACGTTTTTTATAAGAAAACATTTCGTAAGAAAATGACCCTGAATTATGCCAAAATGCTAAGAAAAATGTCCAGCCTGAAATTTCAAATCAAGATAAGAAATCTTTTTTAGATGTTTATTAATTACTAGCATGCCAGAAAACCGGCCAAATAAGACATCTTTAGGAGGTCTTGCAGACCTGTATGTAATCACTTTAATAAAGACAGAGATCAAAGCATTAATAAATTTGTCCTCTACAGAGACCTTTCCGAAACTGAATTTTCAACATCACTTTAAGTGCAATCTTGCCACGAGAAGAATCTGTGCAACACAAGAAGTTTCACATTACAAGGCTCGTTCGCTTCATACAATGTTTAACTTTTGAAATTATCGGTCTCAAAAATTTTAATTTGGAACCCTTCGACCTTGTTAATATTCAAACAATACAAATAGCATCATAAACAATTCTTTTCCTTGTAGTCTGACTGACTACACTCTTTGATTTAGCGTACTTTTTAATGTCTCTGGAACTTTTTATAGATATAACTAAGAAGTGTATCACTTACAAATAAGATAATATTGACAGCAAACAAAAGATATTTGGCGACTTTTAAACGTAAAGTGTCAATGCGTTGCGACATTACAACTCAACTTTGTTTTAATCAAGAAAGTTTTCTTGTTATCAAAGTATGACAATTTCATTCATTCAAAACAGACATTTCATTCAGCAGACGTCTTTTTACATCTAATGATTTTTCTGAAAATAAACGAACTGAATACCACTGTAATTAATCAATAATTACAATGTAATTATTAAGTTGAACTTTGTTGCTTCCTTTGTCAATCGTGCTGATTATTTATAGGAAGGTGCGCAAGCGTTGACGGAATTTTTCATGCGATTCAAAAGGGTTATTTTGGATCATTCAGAAAGTACGTAACGCATGGAGGTGTCCAATGTTTTCGTGACACCCATTGAAAAACTCACGATTTTTAAAGGGAAAAAGCGTGGGGTCTTAATCATTAAATTTTGCGTTACGTACTTTTCGGACGTTCTCTTTTATAACGACACCATTACTCAAATAATAATTAACAATGAAGTGCAACAAAATTATTCAGCCATTTTTTCTATTATTTCATAAATTGATATTGTTAACTTAGCAACTTCTAATAATTTACTTGGAGTATCAACCAGAAAATTATTTCTTTATTCATATTATCCAGTTTTTTTTATTGAGTGTTGTTACTCTGTCTTGGTCAAGTTGAGTGACTCAACAAATGGAAACTTTAAATAAAATCATTGAAAAATGGATGTTGGTATATTTTTGTGTTTTAAGAGACAAATGATGTGCTTGTAGATTTGGGACCCAGTGTGAAAAATCATGAAAAACCCATGGGGAGGAGTGTTTTCTCTTTAAATGGCACACAGAACTGTGTGCCGTTTAAAAAGAAAAATACTCCTCCCTATAGGGGGCTTACTAATTTTGCCCATTCTGATATTGGACAGACTGTGAAATTTACTGCCCTTGATTCAAACTATATGATTCGCGAATCAACTTTTTTACAGCTATTTGCTAAAAATTTCCTAAATGTTTATAGGGCTTTTCCAGAAAAAACAATTGTATACCCTATGCTGAGGATATTGGACGTCTAGGGGTAATGCTTTGCTGAAAAGCGGATTTCCAGGGTTCTCACCTGTAAAAATTGACAAAAAGGTGGATGTCCAGGGAGTCTCAATGCCAAAATAGGACAAATCCAGGAGGTTGAATTACTATTTTTGGACATCCAAGGTGTCATGGTATTTTATCGTGCAAGTCCATATCCTCAACATAGGGTGAACAATTTTTTTCTGGAAAAGCCCATATATTCTAATAAAGTAGAGCTGAAAGAAAAGCGAGCAGATGTTTCCGTTACATAAGGGATACACACATATGTTTATTAAACGAAAATGAGAGTAATATAATATATAGCAAATAAAGAATTACAAATATTTATGAAATATCATAGTACAATATCGTGTTCTTTGTGTTTCAAGTGAGGGAATATATATGTTCAATCAAAATGGCTGCTAGTTATCCCCCCATTTTGCAACTTCAAATATTCCTAACCAAACAAATATCAAATCAAAGAACGATAGTTTAATCAAATGACTAATAATATAAAACAAACAAATTAAAAATGAACGATTAAAGATTAATGGTGTTTACTGTACAGTTTGATAATTATATCTCATAAGTTACAATACAAACTTTGTCTGCGACAAAATCATTAAAAATACAAGACTTATTAAAGAGAAAAATTCGTAGCAAATAATGATGACTTCCCAAAATCATATATTACAAAGACAAGCTCATGCCAAAGTTCCACTATTCTTCAAGGCACGGTACAACAGCATGGAGAAGACAAGGCCAAGAATCTAAAAACAAGTTTTTGTCAGTCATAAATACAATTTGTCTCGCATATATGAAGACCAGTGAAGTTTTCTGTAGTAAAGCCTCTTAAATTTGTTTGAACAATCGAGACAAATATCTCTATAAGGCTCGTTCTTTCAAACATTTTTTACAGACTTTATTACGGGAAACTTTAGTGGTCTAACAATGCAAGATAAGCATTCTCCGTAATAACATTGTCATACACAAGGACAACATTTTCACAAAACACTTTCAGGAGAAACCTTTCAAAATTTATTGCGAAACTCCTGAAAAACATTTAAGCTGGCGCAGACTCAATGCAACATTTTCTCCGCCCCAAACGGTTAACATGGTCTGGTCAAAGCAAGGATTAATGCTACAGTAATTTTTTTACAAGCATAGCTCTGTTCGAGGCCTACAGTAGCTGTATGCTTAGCATTTTACAGCTATTTACCCTATTTTTTGTATTGTATCTTCATGTGATTGAGCTTTTTCCATGAGACTTTCAGAGTCCAAAATTAATCAAGATAGTGAACCAAACTGGTTCCTTGTGATAAATTTTCATTTCAAAAAGGACAGTTTAAATAACTTTGTCATCATTGAGAGGAGCCCCAAAAAAGCCTAGCAAAAATAGGGTTAATTCATAAATTGTTGTTACACAACGATGTTTTAAGACTTTTGCTAGTTGAAAAAAGTCACGTAGGAAAAATTCATACAGAAATTCTCAATACTAAAAATTATTCCATAAGAACTTTTTCAACATGCTAATTTATAAAATACAACCCAAAAAATTTCTCGAATTTTCAACTTCCAAAATTACTCTCCCATTTTTCCCATTTTATTTCTTTGATTAAAGTAACTCTTAATAAAAATTTCTATCCCTGTAAAAAAACACGTTATTGAAAAACTTAGTACAGTGACACTTTTTTCTTTTCAGATTGATTTTAATAATTGTATTATTCTAAAATTACACTAGCAACTCGTTAACTTATTTTATGGGCTTAAACGAGAAAAATGTGATACTTTTGAGAGAACTTACTTGAACAACAGCAAATGCAATTCCACAAGCCCCAACAACATAGATGTTATCCTTGAAAAAGTCAACAACTTCTTTGAAGCATCCCTAAAATAAAGAAAAAATAAAATTTTTATTGGTTCTTTGTTTCTCTGTACTCACATTAAAATAGATCTGGAACAATTCCAACAAATTTTGTGGACATTAAATTTTGCAGTTATCTTGAACTGGAGGAATTCTGATTTCTTGGATGGCTTAAGGTTTTTTAGTTTCATTAGATAAATTTTCAACATGATCAGGAGAATTGTAAATTTTTAAGGTAACCAAAAAGACCATTGCGTATACCTTGCATATACAAGGAAAAAGAGAAAGAAAATTGGCCATTTATAAATAAATGTGGCAGTATAAAGTAAAAATTTTGACAGGAATTAAATTTCACAGGAGAACCAAACAGCAGATTTAAGTTCCCATGAAAATTTTTTCATTTAAATTAGTCAAACTGTATGCGATCTGTAACACATGCCTTTTGATAGTAATTATCTGGATGCTGATCACTGGGGCAGTTTGTTGTGGTTTTACAGCAGGACGCAGGAGCTTGATTAGTATCCATGTGGTAGATTGAGTCTTTCCAGTCCCTCCAATCTGTATAACCACAACATTTGAAATCCTTTTGGAATTCGTTGATGGTTTTGACAATAACAGAATTGGTGTCATTCACATTGTATTTCTTCTTGATAGCATCTTTGAAGTCATCACGCATCTGATCTTCAATCTAAATTAAAGTTGAAATCAAAAATAAAAATTCTAGGTGTGGTGAAAAGGGCTGCAAAAATCCATTGTAGTTACACCCAAAGGTATTCAAACACTTACGTCACCTCGCTTGACAAAGCCAAAGATACCAGCAGCAAGTTCCAAAATGAAAATCAAAGCCAACAGGAGGAAGAACTACAAAGAAAAAAAGCATAGTATTGTAAAAAACATGAAAAGCAAAAATAAAAAATGGCTGGCAAGAAACAGATGATAACTCAGTAAAGTCTTGATATTAAACAAATGAGTTAGAATGGATGAATCTTGCAAAGTCTGACTTTAAGTTTACTAGAATATACAAGCTTTAAAAACAAACATTAACATACAAAGTAATCCTTCACTTTGAGATTTATTTCCAGAAACTTAAAATTTCCATTTAATTAAACTTACTGAGAGTAACATGCATGGGTTTTCCATGACAGCACCACAGCAACCAAGGAATGCAACGATGAGGATTATTACCCCTACTGCAATCATCAAGTTTCCAGCTGTAACATATTTCGACAATGATGTTAATTCTTCGGCAACATCAAGATACTCAGATTTCCCAACCTTAAGATAGATGCCAATTCCCATAAGGGCACATCCAATAATCTAAAATCAAAGCATGTGGAACTGTTAGTGGGGAATATCTAAAATTAAACATCCTTTCTCCGAATCATTCTGTTAAAATTGAAGTATTTCACTATAGAAACAGAAGCAAAAAATCATCTGACCTTAAGGAGAAAAATGTAATTGCTAACCAGGGAAGCCCTCTGTTTGCCATGCCTTATGCAAGCTGCCTATATTTGATAGACTAAAAAGTTGTTGCTATTCTAGGATTTTAGGGGTACTTGAACTCTTAGGGAGCCTAATACCCCTTGTACAACCAGCTATAGAGCCATGAGCCGTGGAGAAAGTGACTGATAGTAGTTTCCCAAGTTCTTAATTATAATCAGAAATTAAATACTTACAAAAAACAGAAAGTTGAAAATAAAAACCAGATATTTCAGGCAAGTGTTTCCTCCTGACAAAGCAGACGACATCTTGTTTGATACTAAATGAGAGAATCAAAAGCTATTAGTGCCTAAACTGTTACAAATAAAATAAAAGCATTTTTGGAAGATCTACAAAATATTAGCTCCTTACTGTTGCAGCTTTTTTATTTGTGATCTTTTAACAACCCTATCTTCCTACTTCTTATTAACAGCTTTATTCATAAGCTTTTGAAAAAACTTTTATAAACTATTGTGGTTGAGTTTTGTTTTGCAAGAAAAATTACCAAATGTAACCTGAACTAGTACATACAGGGTGTATCAAAAAAGTATAGTGAAAAAGTAAAATTGTTTTACAAAATAACTAAAAGGCTGAATCTTTCGGATTTAGTACCATAAAAAGCTACACATTTCCTCTTTAATTAGTCAAAAAAATAAGTTTGGCTAAAATCATGCTTTATCTGCATATAAATTAAATTACATTATCAAAAATATTCAAATAGATCTAAAATGAGCTTTGAAAAATCTACTGACTACCCTAAACAGCTTTGCTCTCTAAACACAAATTAGGTTTCCAACGGTAACAACGTGCAGTTGGTAACTGTTTTCCTGACGTTTCAAAATGAGATTTTAATCATGCGCATTACCAGTGCATGCGTGTAGGATGTTCTTAAAAGCGTGTATGAAGGGAGTTGAAATCACTCGGTTCATTTCAACTAGTTAGCAAAAGTTATATTAATTGATGTTTCAAAAAATTATATTTTCCTTTTATATTGGATCCACGGCGAGCTCGAATGATATGAAAACAGTTACATAGATTAATCCAATGACAGAGGCAACATCAAAGTGGTGATTATCCATATCGATTGCGCAGTAACTTTCAATGAACGATAGAAAAACGAATATTCAACGAAACTGACTGGAAGATCATCTTCAATCAATACATACTCAATATTAATTCAATAACACCAAGATAGATCATAAGTGAAGAAAGAATGAGGGGAAAATATTCATGTCGTAAACTATAATATTTACTATATATAACCTCTTAAACTTCGAGGGAATTGTGACTGATGCCTTGGTTCGAAGACAATGCTCCCTCCAAAGTGGGGGTTGGGTGCTGCCTGCTTAGTCACAATAGGGCTAGAAAATATATTGTATAACTTATCAAAACATGTGTACCTTTTTATGAAGGAAAGGTCAAGTTACTACTAAGCTAACCTACATTAACGAAAGACTTACGTCTAGAGCATTAGATGACACAAGAATATGAATGGTATTTTTATATGGAATAGCTTTGTAAATATTTTTGCAAAATCATACTAGCCTAACAGAACCTAATCCAAATGTACCGTGAAACATTTGTTTTGTTTTTCCCGTTTTCTTAAATAAACGAAGGTGATAAGGCAGGAATAGTTATCAAGTCATGATAATAAAAAGCATAAGCAGGAGAAGGTAAGAAAATTTTGCTTTTACCAAAAAATGTTTCAAAAAAGAACTTATCTTAAGCTTCTTATAAAATCCATATAAAAATATAGTGTGAGTGCTAAGCGCATAGCTATATAGATGTTAAATGGCGAAATTAGAAAAAAAAACAATGAGGCGCTAAACAGTAACAAGAGAAGGACAAAACAATGACAAAAACATAAATGGTGTTAATACAAGAATAAGAAATGAGGGGTATGCAAAAATGTCAAAAAGCTAGAGTGTACATAAGTTGATAGAAAAAAAAGGAAATCTTTAGAGGAAAAGAGAAAACAGAAAGAAACGATAAAAGGGAAGATTGACAGAGAAGGGAAAAATATGAGAATGTTAATTTGCCATCGGCACCATACAGTTAAGTACAGGCCTCAGCAAACAATGGATAAGGTTTTAACCTAATTAGAGATGTGGCTTGATCAAAATGTTCATATTCCAAACACCAGACAGAACCGGACATGTTTGGAGCGTCGTCACCCTCCTCAATTGGAATTAGCTTGGTGAGTTTGTTTGATTATGTGGCGTTTGTTAAATATATGGTTTAATGATGAAGGTGCCACATTTTTATGAATTTATGGATGAGTTTACAACACTCAAGTTTATAAAGACCATTTGTGTTGTATGGTTTAAAGGGATTAGGCGCCATTGAAAATATGTTGCATTTGCATGCTAATGTACATCTGAAGTTACCGCTCACTCTGTCAATACATTTTTTTGTCAGTTTTTTTTTATCAAAAAAATCTGACAAGCTTAGTCGGTCCTCAAATCATGTCACAGTTGTGTATGGACAGTAAGGCTATTTTTGAAAATCTTACCATCTTTAACAACCTAATACACTGTAAAACTTTAGACTACTCTTCAACTGCCAAATGCGGGCAGGCTCAGGTTATTTTTAATTTTCATTCATTACACTCTATTGATCGAGAATCAGCTATAATATTCACTGTAGAGTCTTAGAGTGTCTAGAATTAAGCATGAATGAGAGCCTGTTTGATTTTTACCAGTCTCCTGCTGAATTGGATTTTCAATGGAAAAGATGGATCAGTTGGAACACGATATATTTTCAATGACTGCCTTACCAGTATTTCCAGAAATTTTGTAAATTTCATTAGTAATTCTTTTAGTGGATTTATTTAATTTACTTGAATTTTTGGTATTTGGATAGCCTGAATACAGGCTGTGAATTCTTTCGTTTTCAAAAAATATATATATTTTAAATTCCTCACAATTCAGAGCCTGATAGCAAACGAGGGTAATTACGGCAAGATCTTGCGCGTCCAATCATTTCACAGGGAAAACAATAGCTGAGAAATCATAACATTCAGAGCCAAGAAATCCTCATGTCTGTTTATGTTGTCAAATACTTTCATATCATTAAAACGATTGTATCTCCGCCAGCACAGTGTCATTTTTTACAAAAGTTTTGAGTCTTATATTATCTTATGTTTTGTAATGGAAAACTGTGTTAATACTTTGAAGAAACGTTCATGTGAACCAAAACATCTTTAATATGGGAAAAATAAGAAATATTTCTCTCAGAATAACACATTTCTTATCCTTACAAAATACGCAATGTTAGAGCGCGTGCTTTCGGTCTAGGCTAGTATTTGGAGAGCCCCAATGCC
>JAUBWS010053066.1:0-17441 GCA_032270445.1 Darlingtonia californica
GAGAGAGAGAGAGAGAGAGAGAGAGAGAGAGAGAGAGAGAGAGAGAGAGAGAGAGAGAGAGAGAGAGAGAGAGAGTTTTATTAGCTGACCCTAACAACCTTTTGAGATCCCAAAAAAGTGTTGAGCTGAAAATGCTCAACTGTAAATTGAAAAACAAATCTTGAGAAATATGTTTCCATCGAGACCAAAAAAAGGAAAAGTATTCTGTACAAAGAAGAGTAAATACAAAAAAGCTGCAATAAGAGATAACTGAGATACTACGTGAATGAAACATTATCATTCAAGATTAATCGTCATAAAACATTTCTTAGCACCGTTTATCAACAATGCATCGTAAGAGACTTGTGTTTTGGGCTGTCAAAAGAATTTAATGATTTTTATATAATTTATTTCAATAATTTACTACGTATTCAATTAATTTACCTGGTTAGGGCGCTGGCTTCCACGCCGGGACTCAAACACGAGACCATAAGATTACTGTCTAATGGTTTCGTGTTCGTGTCCTGGCATGGGAGAAAATTTTGGTTTTCAAATTTCAATCAGCTCGATGTTTTGAAATGTTTTTCTTACAAATTGTAGCCTTTTCATTTGATTTCAGGCAAACAATAAAGGATGGTGTCAGGAAAAGTAGAGAACGCTATCGAGCACTAGCTAGCAGATGAATATAAACACAACCCACCGGTTGTAACTTTTTATGTATAATACTAGATGCTGTCTAAATCTTTCTGTTTCATCAATATTAAATACGTCTGACATAAAACTTCTGTTCAATTTTTTACTTGTGCTAATTTTGTCTCGTCGTTATATACACTATTGTACACCGCTTATATCTTCCTGTTCAAACCAGAAAAGCTCTCCACTGTGATTTCAATTTCACTTTCCAAAAACGAAAAAGCGGAAAAAAGTTGCAAGTGAGAACAGACCTTCCTGATACGGGAAAATTCATTTTTGCCGTTTGCAGGGAGGTCAGGTACAGACTATATCTACGTAAGTACTCAGACAAGCAGACGACCAAGATGGTCAAAATATTTTTCTTGCGCTTTTGACATAAATAGAATGCCATTGATTTGGAGCATGTGTATGTTTAAACTTTAATTTGAGTCTGATGTTGTTGATTTCACTTCAATGACACTTATCAAATGTGGTATCTTTTGACCCAATCCAGCAATTTCCTTTTTTTGCTATAGGCTAAGCATTTACAGATCCAAGATCTTAAGAACCACAAGGTTTAAAGACTTTAAACTTGGTCTACATTCTTCAACTTTGAACAAAATTTTAATTTTCGCAATTATTATGATAATTGACAACTTTTATGGTTCTTTAAGATTGTTCTGTAAAATACAAATTTTCGGTATTCAAGATGACAATACTACCAGTGGTAAGTAACAATATAGGGGAGTGTGCAAAGTTTCAATTCAAGTCTGATCAGCACATTACTGGTCTGTAAAATAGCAAAAATGCCCCATTTAGAAAGAAAAAATGTGTGGTTTGACTTGAAACACTCACCATGACTTTACATAGGCAAGATCCACTATTTAAATTCTAAGTCGAAACCATTATTATGAGAAAAAAATAAGTATATATAAAAAACAATTTTCAAGTTCAAAAACTTTACTATGATGTCATTAATACATTTTGTGTGATTAAACAAAAATTGTTCCTAATAACATTTTAACGTTTTAAACATGGTCTAACTTTTTTATACGGTCATTCTCTTTTTACACGGTCTAATATTCGTTATGACGTATTATATGAAGGTTACGAGAATGACCATACGCATGCACAATGGTGATCTAGCTTACTATGATATATAAACAAGCACATGTGGGATAGACTTGGACAACGACTGCAATGTGAAAATCTTTATCTTTTTAGATCCTCATAACATTAGTACTACGAGGTATGTAGTTGTTTCAGACAGTATTTATAAATAAACTAGAGTACTGGCATTTACGTATTCAAAACTATGTAACTATGATTTATGTCTAAGGGGTCGCGGAGCAAGGGGGGGGGGGCTAATTTTGTCAATTATGGTCTTTTCAAATAACAATAACAACAAGCTTTGCGGCATTCAGGTCATCGCACAAAGATGACAATTATAAGACAAAACACATAAGGATTTGAGACACACAGTATTCATCAATGCCATCAATCAATGCAAAAGAATCGTTCATACAATTATCTGAAGATCAAGTAAACACAATTTTTGCAAAAAAAAATTTAAAAAATAAAGCTGCTTTCATCTGTGACGTTTATTTTCAGTTGTAAGAGAAAAAATCGTTTGTGAGAGGCTTTTCTGAACAACATGAAAAATGTAACCAAACGATTATCCCAGAACGTTAAAGAGATATTTTCAATACGTGCGGAGACAAGGCTTTTCTTTTTGATGAGAGGCGTATGCTGTGCTAAAAGGGGGCAAGCAACTTGAACCGGACAGAATGAATTATTACCTGATATTCAGATTGGCTTTTCTCTTCACCACACGCTATCGCTTAAGTAAATCTGAATATCAGGTAAAATTAATTAATGAATGAACGACACACCCACGGACGCGTGCTAATGAAAAGTCATCTGCTAGCGCGATGACCAATAAAACGAAGATTTCCTGCTTAAATCGAGTTTTTTATACAGTTTGACTTCCAGCCCCCTTAAAGTAAAATTTCTTCCGCGGTCCCTGTGTCTTTGAAGAAAGTTGTTTAAGTATGTACCGAAATGCAATTTGAGATAATTATTTCGTGGTGACAGCATTAACATCCCTCTTTCATTACGCCCGAAGGTCAAGTCAGTCCCAAAGAGTTGTAATGTTGGAGGTGCCAAATGACGAAATTGAAATTGACAATGAAACAGAAGTAACAATGGTACAATGGGACAAAAAAAAATTTGTGAGTAAAGAAGATTATTATCAAGATTACATACAGTGTGTATCAAAATGTTGGAAACGCAAAATTCAAACTTTATTATTTTTTCTACGAATATGGTTTATTTTCTATAAAATTTTGTATCATGAGAAAGCTCTTTTTAAGATCTTTAAAATTTTTTAATTGCAGGTGCTTCGATGGTTCTGAGTTTCCATTGGCCGAATTGTGTTCCTTCCACCGTATACTTCGACGTTTCTTTCCGTCTCTCCTACGTAGGTCTCCCCCTTGATAATTGACGTGATTTCTCAAAATTTCTATTTTAAACCTTTACTTGTAAATTTTCGAACACTTGTATATACGCACTGATGATGATCTTTTAATCGAAAAGCTTCTGCTTATTTTAAATAAAAACAAATCTCTTCTTATTTTTACACATCAAATATGGTATAGAAGTTTCTACCAGGGTTGGTCCAAGGGTCACGTACACAGAATATTTTGAACATTTTACCAGATGCTGGTGAAACAACCGTTATAGGGGCAATATTAATATCAAGGGGTGTCTATCTTCAGAGACAAAGGATTCGTAACGCAATAAATGAAGTCAATCCACTCGCCTGTGCGTTGCGAATACGCACAATGTATGCACAATTCCTAGTCCCATATAGTAGATAGTAAATTAATGCTAGATGACACCCGCGCTACCCACCGACAGAGTAATTGTAACTTCTTTTTGGTTCGTCTCGATTATAAAAATAACAGACCGTGTAAAAAAATGAGACCGTATAACAAAGTTAAAAGTTGTAAATAAAAATAAGAAAATGTTAAAAAAAGTTAGACCATGTAAAAATAAAAGTTAGACCATGTAAAAAAGTTAGACGGTGTTGAAAAAGATTTGTCTTAAACAGTATATTATAAGACGATATTAAATTCTTAGACTTTTGTCCCTTACAGCGCCTCGTACCATTACTAGTTCTTCAGATCTTAAATGTATGCAATCTGTACTTCTAGACCGGTCCATAAATACACAATGTACTAAAGACTGAAAGAATTTGCCAACTATCAAAATTATTTATCAATATTGAGGTTTTCCAAGTACGAAAATTGTAAGCAAAATAAAATTGATACTTTGATCTGTCCTCACTTTGGTCTACAGGATACACACATGTTATTAGGTGGTCGATAAATTATGCCATTCGCAGAGCCAAAAAACCTTCACTATCTGGAAAAAATCAAAAATTGCGAATAGAGTACAAAAATATATAAGATGACAAAAGATGACAAATTGGATTTAACGCACAAAATATTTATTGGTTCAAAATTGATTTTAAACAACTGATTTATATAGTTTCCAGTTACCTTATCGGAGAAAATACCGAGTTAAAATTAAGTCGGGAAAAATTCAGTCACTTTTCCCCGATTAATTTTCAAATTAGTCAATTTTCTCGGGCTAAATTTCAAAAAAGATAAACAAATAAATAAACAAAAATAGTTCCATGAACACCCAACAATAGATTTTTGTCAAATTTGTAATCATCTTCTTTTGTTACTTTAAAGTAAAAAATAATAACAATGCGCTCCAGCTCTGTTTTAATGTTGAAAATACTATAAAATGTAAAATTTGTAAAATTAAAATTTTAGAAGATCGTGAACATTCTAATTTGGATATAACAACACATTAAAGTTGTGGTAAACTTTCATCACTTTCAAAAGATGGTCATTTCTCCCTAATGACACACGTTTCGTAAGTAGAAGACCATAGCTCCTAAGTTAGCTAGATTTGGAGTTGGATGGTCAAGCAACATCTGTTTTTGCATATATCACCTTAATTTATTTAGTTTTTCATATCAAAGCTCTGCACAGTTGGACCTATTCAAACTGGGTACACAAATTTCCCATGGTCAGCTAATCCCTCAACTGTTTCAAAGCTGTGATGCATATCTGGAAAAAGATTTATTAAAATACATCAAAGCTGAAGCTATCAAGAGACTAGCGGTTATCTCTACAATTTCCAAAGTCAGATAAAGAGTTATTATCAATCCACCCAGATCATTGACCACCCATCCGTTAATTTGCCGCAAAAGAGAAAGATAGCAAGCCCAGACATGTGTATTTACCAATTGCTGTACTGGTTATGACTGAAGAGGTCTTTAGTCAAGCTGATTTAGACAATTAAAGAAATGGCAGCTCGGATCACATGTTTTACACAGATATTTATGATTCTCAATGGCCCAAAATCAGCCTCACTTAAACTTGTTGCCAACGAGATTGCTCCAAATTTCCGTTCCTGTGACAGGATTCGAGCCATTTAAACCTTTCAGCAATCACAGACATTGAGGCTCAGTCTGCACTGATGGGATTAAATGCGTTTCTTAAATATGAAGAAGACGCTCTCCCTGGTGAAGAACGAGATATATGCTGCCAACAACAAAGCATCGACATTCTTGGTGTTTGCCTGGCACGCTTACAGGTTCTCACAAGCAATGTAACAAGTCTGTAACCGACATTATCTATGTTGCCAAATCAACTGATTTGTTCTATCTATATCGTCATATGATGGACAACAGTTGGTCCTGTGTCAATATTCCCCACACCGTTAAACCAATTCCATCGCAAATCTACCAATGTGACTCATGCCAACAGTTCATCTATTGATACCTCTGCCGGATTAAATCGCCTCCTGACATCCAGATAAACTCAAATTTGAAGCAGTTGAAGACAACATTGAAAAGATGAGGCAAAGGGTATTGCAACACTATCCTTCATCAACTTTTAAACATTCAAGCACTTCTAAAGATTTCTGGACCACTCTGGAATCAGATGCTACAACAATTGCTGCAATTGCAATTTTTAAGCAACAGTCTCAAATGTAACGATTTTTATACTTTTTACAAAAAGTAAGTTATACTTTCTTGCTTTCATACATTTCATCGCGAGTATGTATCGTCGTTGGAGAAGTTTTCTGGAAAAGTAAGTAAAACTCTTAGCCTCTTAACAAAAGAGATATTGATAACAGACGTGTATAACCAAAGCAAAAACTTAGGTATGAAGGATTAAAAAACGACGAGAAACACTGTTTGAGTAAGAAACACTTTAAAACAACACTGAACGAGCCTGAGAAAACCTATATTCTAACCAACACCGAGGCACCGAGTCAGGCATTGCTTTAAAATTAGCGTGTACACAACCATGCACCCATTCCACTTCATTGGCATGAAGTGGTGATGATAAAACTGGATGTTGATATTACCCCCTCAGTGTGAGTGTGCAAATATCGTCCCCTTCTTGATGGTATCAAAGACGGAGTCAGAATTTTCTATCCTCCACTTAAGCCTGCAGGTTGGTTTTACCAAAAATATTGCTCTCATATCATTTTACAGGTTGTTCAGGTTAAGCTTCTGAGAGAAAAGCGGTATGCTGTGATCGAGGGAGGAGATTTGGTAGTTGCTTGAACTCTAGAAGACTCAAATATTTCTCTAGGTTGTTGTGATTTGGTCATCACAACCAAACACAGAGCATGGTGAAAATATTAGTTATCAAGCCTTATATGAAATATCTAACAAAAGTTATTCAGATTAAAACAGTGTACCCTATTATGGCAATTCAAGATCATTCCCTGGGAGCCAAAATCTTGCCTCTAATGGTACATCGTGCAATCCAGTTAGTTCCACTTTCCATACCGCTTCCGGTAAATGACTACTTACACATTCTGCTAATTCCCTTAATTCCGTCTTTGAGCGATGTGAAGTATTGAAAATGAGCATCATGACTGCAAATAATATCTTTTTTGACGAAATCAGAGCTATTACCTCGCGGTACCGTGTGCAAGAAGCTAGAATAAATTATCCACATGCAGCAAAATAAGCAGTTCATTGTAGACAATTTTCCACAAACAAATAGTGAATTTCCCTAAGACTTACAATCATATTGGAAGCATCGCTATGACCCCCACATTGGAATCTCCGTCAGCTAAGTCCCACCCATCATTATCTCAGTTAGAGTTGCCTGTCTATCACCTATCTCCTCCGAAATTTTATAAGTATAGCCAATGAACAGTGCTCCCGTCTAGGTCGAATTTGGAATATACAAACCTGGTATGAAGACCATTTTTTTAATGCGTTTTTTTATAAGCTGAGGCTGAAAATTGAGAATTCTGCTTGGCCTTTTGAAGCCATTTCATGTATGCTGATTTCAAAAATCTTGGTCTCATAAGCTTTTTTTTACCATTAATTTCAAACACTACATGCAAAAAAATTTAGAATTTTACAATTACAATACAGTGTGTCAAACTTAAAAAGGCTATAAGTTATAAAATTCATATCTATGCTTTGTGGTTTTAACAGTGAGAAAGATATTTTCTAAACTTTTTTGAAAAGTGCATTTTATTTTGGGAAGTTAACTTTTTCAGCAAATATTCACGCTTAATACGGTCATTAATTTCGTAATGATCAATAAAGTCAAACTTTAGCGAGCTTTAAATCTTTTGTTTACGTCATTTTGACTTATTTTTTGCTTCTGCGTTAAGTATGTCACGAAAAATTTATGAGTATAAAGTATTAAAAAACTAGTTGAACTAGAAAGAATCGGGTAGTTAATAATTTTATTTGAACTAAACTGGAGTTAGAAAGATGTAGACGTTTGAGGGCATTCTTTTGGAGAGTTTAGGCTGCGTTTTTTGCTTTTTGGGGCTTCTCACAGCCGATGGGGGGGGGGGGGGGGAGCTTTTTAAGTCTTTTGTTAAAGAACAATAAAATTCGCGAGATTCGCGAAAATTATTTCCCGCGAAAACTTATGCCCTTAAGGTAACTCCAGATATTTTTACCGATTTCAAATATTTCAAAAAATATTAAAAATTTTGGTACTGGGTGACTTCAAATTTTTGTTTGGCATGGTAACCATGGCAATAAATTTTGAAAATTTTTTCAACCAAAATATTTCTCAAAATTTCAACACAAGCTTTTGTGGTTACAAAGTTATTCAGGAAAAACAGGAGGCTCCAATAGGGTTAAGATTCTGGAAAAATAATTGGAACCAAAAGTTTGCATGTAAACAGCAGGCTCAACAAGGAGGTTTTTTGAAAAGCAAAAGTGTGTGCAGGACGGTTGGAGTTGAGGTATGTTGTGGACTTCCAGACACCTGGTAACGAGGATCAAGGAACACCTTGGTAAAATAAAGTCTTCCCACATTAACAAACATTTACAGAGCTCAACTGATTGTAAAGATGTTTGTAACGACACATGTTTTTCTGTTTTAGATTATGCTGCTTCACCCTACGCATTGAAGTTAAAGAAGCCTATCTACATCAGCGCTATAAAACCCACGTTGAAAAAACAGTTATTTAACTACGATGTAACCTTAACTTTGTAACATGTAGACTAACCCTTATCTTATATAACTATGGGTTACCCAGTTTTTCACACGTTTCTTTTATTTGGCATTTTTAAAGTATTTTTTGTATGTTGAACGTTACTGTAATTTTTTTCATTCTAATCAAGTCATGTCATGTCTGATGAAACATCTCAAGAGATATTAAACAAGTTGTCTTGTTTTTAAAAGGGACTCCAATTTATTTGAAAATTTAAGAAGATGTGTGTCATCAGCAAAGTGATATGTTTCTGATGACTTTATGCAATTATGCAGAGCATTTGTGTACAACAAGAATAACAGGGGAACAAGGACAGACTCAGAAGTTGAGCTTCCATAGGAAGCATACGGTAAGCGACCAGTTAAGAAGGACCAGAACCAATGATTTGCAATACCCTGCGTACCATAGTGGTTTTTAAAGTAAGATTTGGTGATCCACCGTGTCAAAAACTTTTTGTAAATGAACAAATACTTCACAAGCAGGCTCTCCATTATCACGACATTGGCGAATACAATATTGAAAACAGCATGGGTGGTAAAATGATGTTTTCTAGATCCGTTGAGGAAATCCAGGAGTCTGTTGTACATAACTTTCCCAATTTTTGATAATAGAGAGATTAGTCAATTATTGAACCTCAAAAGAGGAGCCTTTTTTAAAACCTGAACAACTTTACTAGTTTCAAGCGTTTATGGAAAGGTACCTGATTCAAATGATAGATTGATTAAAAAATGATAGTGTATTGGAAATGTCACTTTTGAGAATTCTAAAAAGTAGACCTTTGAAAGATTGCCAATAATCTTAATGACTTCTTTTCGAGAAACAGGAGATAAAAAAAATGGAGTAGGGATTGAAATTTTTAACGTAACGCCCAGGTACCTCTTAAAAGCTGAAAGAATTTTTCACTGAGGAGTGTGCTATTGAAAAGAAATCATTAAAGTAAAGTTGTTGCCAATTTCTATTGCATTTGTGACAATGAGTTCGTTAAACAATGTTCTATAAAATCCCGGTTAAAATCCCTGTAGACAGTACCAACTATTAATTTGGTTTTATTTTGAAATATAGTTTCAGCAAAAGTTGATTCCAGGTGTTTTCTTTGATACATGATGCTATCAAGATCAGCACGTGTGTGTTGAGTAAACTGATTTGAGATATAGAGTAGACTTCCTACTGCTGAGGATTCAGTAGGAGTATGAAGACAATTACCTTCAATGTTAAAATCAAAGGTTGGTGGACTGTTTTGATAAGGCAAGTTTCAGAGATAGCGATTAAAGAAAAATCATGTTTAAGAAGGGCCAATAGGGTGTTAAGTTCGTCAAATGTTTGGCTAGAGAGGCAATATTGAGGTCTAATTTGAAAGTCCTTACATTCATAGTATTCACAACTAATTGTGTTAAAGTCGATGCTATCTGTGTCGTGTCATCGTTTTGATGACGGACGACATTATTGAGGTCAGATCAGAGATAAGATTTCTTTTATCTTCACATGAACCAGAAGTAAAATCAGATTTAATTTTTCCCGAGATTTAGTTTGTGACTTGGCTTTCGGTTCAAAAAAGGTAAAGCAGTATCAAGACATTTTTTACATTGGATGAATTTTTTTTTTTTTTTTCAGGAAGGTCACTTTGACAAGGTATGTAGCTAAAGCCAAATAGCCTCAGAACACCCCAAAAAAATTAGAAAACTAACATTTTTCTCCAAAAAATAAAAATGAAGGAGCTCAAAACACAAAATATCTGTACTTTTTATCTAGGAAACCTAAAAAAAGTCTATCGAGAAGACCTCAAATGGTATCAGAAAAGGTCGTATAAGGTAGTCTAATTTTATATCTAATACATAAAAAAGCACAAAATACATTTTACTTTTTATCTATACACTTTTTATCCAGGAAAGCCAAAACAAATCTAGCAGGTATCAAATGGTTTGAAAACACGTCCATATTTTCCAGGAAGCCAAAAACTTTTTCATTAGTTCAATACATTGCAAAATTTGAAATCTAAAGACCGGCTACTGATAAACGACGATTGTTCCGACGAATAATTCAAATTGAATGGTTTGCAAACTTAGTATCGCAGTTGAAGGGTTAAGTACTCAAAATAAAAGCGTACGAAATTTTTGATTTTTCTGTGATTTTTTTAAACATTTTTTTGCACAAGTTTTTTTTGAGTACTTTACGCCTCGACCGTAGTATTCAAATCTTGCTTTTTTCTTGATTCTTCTCAGTTTTCCTCTCCATGTTGAATGAAGTTTTTTCTTGATGGTAATTTAAATTTTGACTATCACTTCCAAAGGAATATCTTTGGCACTTATTTTCTTTCCTGAATTATGATTCGGGGATTCCTATTTCTTGCCCACATTTCTACCAAAGATAAAGAAAGCCGATTCAATTAAAACTATTCCCAAATTAACAGTTGACTACTTAATGTGTACTGAGATCTGATCACGGCCAATCTATCTATTCTAGATCGTTGATCTGCGCAAAACCTTATGATTGAATAGTTAACTTACCATACCACATATATGCAGATATCATACAATTTATTGTGATAAAAAAAATACTCATACCTTTTGTTATGTATGTTTCTGATTTTATAAGATCAATCAAGTCTCCCCGTTCCAACTCATACTCCAACTTATCTTTCACATAATCCCATTGCAGTTTACAGAAATATTGGAACAAATCTTTTGTTTCTTCAGATGTTTCAACGCACTTTTCCAGTTCTTCTAAGGACAGATGTTCAGTTAGAATGTAAACTACCTCATTGAGAATTTGACCTAAAAATATGATATTCAAATATCAGGTGTTACGATTTCCACAAGGTTGTGTGATTCGGTTGTAATCACAAAGTGCTCCTTACCATTGAAGGACTGCACTTCCTTGTTTCCCTCCAATTTCGCAACTCTTTTATCCACGGTGCTTGTCTTGATTTCGATATTGCACACCCTATGTTCTAAAACATCGAATTTTTCTTCTATTTTGTCCAGTTGAGATTTTAGATTTCGAAATCTTAAAGTTAATTCTTTGTGTTGTTTTGCAGTAACATCACTAAAATCCGTTCGAAGTTTCAAGATTGCTTGATTTACATTATTACATCGTATATCTATTTGTGTCTTAAGATCGCACATCTTATTTTGCGTTCCGTTTTTCAAGGCTTGGATTTCATTCTTCAACTGCATGTTTATTTGTGTCTGAAGATTTTTCAAGGCTTTGATTTCCTTATTCAACTGTTCGTGAGCCTTTTCAAAATATTCAATCACGTCTGCTTTATATATTCCCAAGTCTCCTTTACCAAGTTCATCAAAGTCATGTAGTTTGTTATAGTTACATCTGACCAATATACCTCTTATATCAATCCATAATGGGTCAAATTCGGTTTTGTTTTGTAAATCTTGTAAAGTCTTATGTTTAACTTTGTTTCGGGCAATACGGGAATCTTCGATGATATCCAAGAGGTTTTGTGGTAAGTTCAGCAAGTTTTTGCAAACAGCAATAATCAAAGTTGCGTCCCATTGTTTTGAATCTGATGTGTTGCCATTTGTAGGACAAAGTACCTCCCATTGGTCTTTTCTTATAATCCTTCCTAGCCTGCTTCCGTGGGTTTGTTTGAATGCAGACATCTGTTGATGGAGAAGATGTTGATTCTGCGGTACACCATTGTACCTTGCATCCTGGTTGTTGTTATGCAATATATCCAAAAGTGGTTGATGCAAATGTTCTAATCCAAGATTGACTTTGTACCAAAAGTCTGTGCGAAGATTTTGCATCATTTCTACAAAGGCAAACAAATGTTACTAAAACTTGATAAAATGTCATGGGGACAACTTGTTTAAACAAAGGAATACATTTTTGGGGTTGAACTTTTAATTCAAAAACCCTGTTTCAAACGAAAAAAAAGGCAAGAACACAGGTGACAAAATACTGCTGTACTTTAACCCTACTTTTTCTAGGATTTTTAGTGGCTCTGAAAACCTGGGGGACGACTAAAATTCTGCTGAGATTGAAAAAGAGGAATAGTTAGCTGATACCTTTAATTCAAAATGACAGGTGATAGAATACTGCTTTACTTTAACCCTACTTTTTCTGTGATGTTTAGGAGCTCTGAAAACAGGGCCGGATACAGGGGAAGTCGAAGACTGCGAGCGACTACCTAAAATTCTTCTGCCAATTCATAATTTGTTTCCTCTTATTTAATTGACACGGAGCGCGACAATGTTTCCTCTCGAAAGCACGCGCGCACGGAAAAACTTGTAGTTTCCTCTCCCCTCCGACGTTAGAAGATATAAACTTAAAGTACTCAATATCCAATCTATTCGATAATCTACCAATCAGCGAACCGGAAAATGCCGATCCTGAAGGTCCTCTAGAAACCTGGTGGCAGGTCCTCTTGAAACTATATGTGAAAACAATCCTGAAAACCTGGGAGATGACTCTCCTGAAATTATGTTGCACTAATGATGATATGACCTAAAAATTATGCATGGTAATAAACTTTTAAGGTGGCATAGAAGCATAAAACAATTGAATTCGGGAAATTCCCTTTTGCTCAAAGAAACAAAAGTTAACCTTATTCAGCCTACAATTGAGTGCAAAAATTTTTGAGACAAGTCTTTCCCCCTCTCCCTCAGTCTCAATGTTGTATTTAGAAAGCCTTTGAAGAGTCTCCAACTTTCAAAGTTTGAAAATTCAAGAATAACCTTTTGTTCTCATATACCAAAATCTTCAAAAGCAGAAAATTGTCTACGTACGTTCCTATGCATGCAGCTTTAACAGGCCATTGGCATAGAAACAAGATGACGAACATGGGTAGTTTAAGAATAGCCTTTTTATTTTTTTCAATTTGATCACCTTCTAGTGGTATAGTATAAAAATTCCAAATATTAAGGTTAAGTCAGGTTTATCGGTCTATCATGGGGGAGGTATCTTCAAGATGAAGGTAAAATTTTAAGGAAACTCAAGGGGATAAATTGTTAACCCGATTCCAGTTAGGCTTTTTTATATACGTTTTAATTAATAAAAAAATGGAGTTTATTTTTAGTTCCAAATAAAGCGCCAAATTGTTCACAAAAATGTTTAAAGAGAGCGCCAAGTCTGATTTTTTAACATCACCCTTTTGGTATTGACTTAGTTAGTAACTGTTGAAAATTGGAAGTCAATATCATCACTGGCTCAAAAGTTATGAACAAGTGCCAAAATGACAGTTTTTGCAAAATTTGTGAAAAATGCCATTTCTTTACATAAAATCACTCATAGCTCCCCACTATGACATCAAATAAACATGTTTGACCCTGATTTTAAGCCTTACCTCATAAAAGTTAAATAACACGTCAGAAGTCGTTGAACTTGGCAAAATTTGCAGTTTTAGGCCAAAAATCTTGAGTATTATGCTATTGAATTAAAGTTTGAACCATTGATACTCCTACTGAAATAACGAAAACTGGTACTATTTTCATTTTGATGACGTGATCAGCGTGTATTTTACAAACCAATCACCATATTTTCCAAGATTTGCAATAATTTTGATCCAAAAATCCGATTGACTTCAAAATTTGAACAATGCAAAAAATTGACAAGATATGTCTTTCTATGAAATATGTGACACGATCAGCATGTATTTTTAATGTAAAACATGCTGATCACGTAAAAATTTTATTATTTCAAAATGGTAGCTCTTACTAATATCTACCATCCTACCAAGTTTGAAGTTGGTAGACATTTTTGTTCTTGATTTACAACCCTTTTTAAGGAAATACAGACCAGCTTGTAAAGTATCAACCGGTCATGTAGTCTGATCTCAGACCCCGCCACACGCAAAGCTAAGAGATCACCGCCAAAGAGATAATATTGACGTTTTGCTGAAATAATAGAGTTTTTCTACTGCGCACGTGCGACAAAAAATTTGTGTAGACGGTGTATTTACAGCATGGTCATTTTTCTTTGAAATGTATCGCTGCCGATGCATATTATTGACGTGTTACTGAATTAAAAACATTTCTTTTACCGTGCATGTGTGAGAAATTTTGCTTCGATTGCCCATTTGAAACAAGATCAAATTAAATTTCTTTGAAAAGCATTGGTGCCGACGCATAATACTGACATGTTACTGAAATAATAGAATTTTTCTACTGCGTATGCACGAGAAAGGTTTTGTGTAAACTGCTTCTATGCACCATGATCGTATTTCTTTGAAAGGTATCGGTGTCAATTTCCTTTTGTTTACAAATAATTTAGGGTCCCATTTTTCCGGTTTTAGGTCACACATTAGGGTCCCACCTAAGGATCCTATTTTTCCGGTTTTTGGGTCCCACTTTTCCGGTATGCCGAGACAGAGAGCAATCAATATGTTCGTTTTGTGGCTGAGGTAGCTATTGTTAATATGCATATTCACTCCATTTTTCTTTCATTAAACTTGTACATATCATGTTTCTTGTGAGATGCTAGCCTATATGCGGGTGCAGTTTTAGCGAAAGCTGTACTTGCTAGTTATCTTGAAACAAAAGAAATTTGATAAAAAACTGCACTAAGATTTTTTATTACAAAAGCATGCTATAAAAATCTTAACTTGTTTGTTTTTATTACATGCAAAAACTTTCCTTAGCTGTACTGATCTTAGTTTATCAGAAATCGGGGAATACCGGGAATAGCGATATCTTTAGTGTGGCTTTCAACGTGGTAAAACCAAACTTGATCCAAGGAAGAAATATGGGGTGAAATGTTGGAGAATGGTCAGTTTTCAAAAATTTACAGATATTTCTTACTTTATAGCTATTGAATTTTAAATCGTTTTTAATGTTTTTCTTCTTTTCTCACTAAGATCTGGCATTATAGCTCCTTTTGAAAAATATGATAGAATCCCTTTAAGGTAAACGTTTTAGCTTTTATGGACTTTTTTTTTCCCTTGAAATCTTTGAAAATACTAAAATCTCAAACTACGCAGACGACACAACACCTTTTTTAAATGGTAAAACATGGGAAGAAGTTAGGAATTTTTTAGAAATTGTAGCAGGTAAGATTTTTACATGAATAAAGGTAAACCAGATGAAAGGTAACGCTGATAAGTGCCAACTAATTGTTAACGATAAAAATGAAAATCTGTGTCTCTCAATTCGAAATGAGTTTATATATAACCGTCCCTCAACAAACATTCTAGGTGTTACATTTGATAATGAATCAACTTTTGAAACACATATCTATAATATCTGCAATATTGCCAATCAAAAGATCAATGCCTTGGCAAGAATCTGCCCATACCTGAGCGTCACAAAAAGACGTAACATCGTGAATTCTAACAATTGAATTGTTTAAAGTGAAAAATGACATTTCATAGAGTTTCATGAAAAAAATTCTTTGTTGAGCAATGCAAGAAGTTACGCCACTTTCAGAAGTAGGACGGTTAAATCAACATTTCATGGGACTCAATCTCTGTCATTTCTAGGGCCTAAAATTTGGGAACTTTTGCCTAGTGAGCTATCGAATATTACTGAATTCAAAAGTAGGATAAAGCAATGGAATTCTTTTATATGTCCTTGTAGAAATTGCCGCATAAGATCAATTTACATCTATTAACTTGTTAACTTGATATTTTGATGATAGGTAGATATTATAGAAACAAACGAAACTTAAAAACATCACATGACCAGTCTGTATTTTACAGACAAGGAGGAACAGTTCTGGTCTGAAAATTACATATTGGTCATTTGATATTATAATGTTCAGTTACTCTTACTAAATCTACCCATCATCAAAATTTTTAGTAAAAATAAGTGATAGATGCAGAGTTATTGCAGATATCATACGGTATTCTGTAAAATACCAACCAAACAGATCGCAGAACTGAAATTTCTAGAATGAGACTAACAATGATAGGACAAAGTGCTGGCCAAAATTTGAAGTCCATAGCATGTGTATCGGTGGATATATTTCTAATTTTATGGAATATGCGTTATGTATTACTACGTCTATAGTTGCTGAGAAATTACTAAGGGGGTGTTCACACTGAAGCTTGCTTGCTAAGTACCTCATTAGCAAAATCCATTAGTTTTCATTGTTTTGTAGCAAATCTATAAGAATACGTTATAAAATCAAAACAATAAATACCAAATGATGTCGTGGATTTCGTAAAGAAATGCAGTTTAAAGTAATTCTTCGTCAATTAAAACTTGCTAAGCAAAGGCCAATTAAGTCTTTGTCTTAACAAAATGAGAAGAATGGGTGTGTTCACACTGGAAATGCTAAGCAAAATCGATTATCACGTAGACAATGAAAACGTTTTGTTGCTTAGTAACGTAGCAAAATCTTGTCTACATTAAACCTTTTTTCTTTTCTTAACAGTAATTTTGTACGATTAGCAGTGCTTAGCAAAACGAATCCTTTGTTTGCTTAAATCACATTTTATTACACTTGTCGTGTTCTCATAAAAGGTTGCACAAAAAAACTGTTCAGCAGCTAGCGGAGTGGATGAAATTAAATCTAGAAGATTGGGAAAAATTGATATTATGAATGGGTGCAATGTTCAACGGTCAGTTGAACCTTTTTTTGAAGATATCAAAATGCATTTTTGTTTAAGGAGTAAGCTTGAAACAAAATAGCGTAGAAAATAAGACAAATAATATTCTCTTTAGCAGTTTAAGCGTAATTCGATGGTAAAATACCATCAATTTTTTTTTGTTGGCAGAGTGCGTCAGTATCGAGATTAAGCAAACCAACATCTACGACCTAAAACGTTACGCAGCCGTTCTGGAAATTCTCATGCCAAGACAATTTTCAGCAGCACAATCGATCAGTGTCTAAGTTCGGCTGCCGGTACATCTTAGATCTTGGTTTGCTTAACCTCACTGAAAGTTGCTTGGCATGCTAATTTCCAGAACGGCTGCACAACGTTTTACGTCGTAGATTTCGGTTTGCTTCACCTCGCTATTATTAAATTGTGAGGACGGCTTTCCTTTTGGAAGTTTCTAAATACTTGATACAAAACTTATATCATCCAAAAAAAATGAAAAGACAATTAACCCTTAACAGAGTAATTAAATGTGATTTAAGCAAACAAAGGATTCGTTTGGCTAAGCACTGCTAATCGTACAAACTACTGTTAAGAAAAGAAATTAGGTTTCCAACGGCCCGAAGGATAGTTGGAAAACGTTTTCCTAACGGTTCTAAACTGTAGTATTGCGTTTCGCTGCGCTGCGCAGACTTGCGCATGCGCTTATAAAGAGTATAAAAGGGCCGAT
>JAUBWS010053077.1:0-49927 GCA_032270445.1 Darlingtonia californica
GAAATTCGATATATAAGATGGAATTATTCCATCTATAAGATAAAACTCGATGTGTAAGATTATAAGTAAAAATAAAGCTTGATTATACAATTTTTGTTGCGTTCAAGTAACTTGTACCTTTAATTCAAAAATGAAATAAATCAAATTTCTCTAATTAACATGGCCCCTCTGGGCTTCGGTATTCTAGGCTATTTCAAACTCATTTTTACAGTGTTTACTTCACCACCATTAAATGTTCAACACAACTCTACATCACCGACAACTCTTATCATCTCTTGGGATCCTATCGCGAGCAATGTTGATGGCTACGTTGTTTTTTATCGTGAGAAACTGCTACAGTCTGCTCCTTACGAAACATTGGCAACAAATATTACGAAAGCAAAATTTACATGGTTAAAACCTGGTGTTGAATATGTGTATCGGGTTCTGGCTTATTCGATCGGTGAAGGAAATGGTGTAGCCACGTCGCTTTATACTGTTAGAACAATGGAAAAAGGTAACACTTAGGTTTATGTTGAAAAAATGACAATGCATTTTAGCATGTAGTCCAGTGGAATAATGTTCCAAACCCCTTAATTCCTTTAATCCCTTTTACCTTATTTTACCCGAAAGGGAGGGTGGAGCAGGCGCGGATCTAGAAGGGTGGCAAAATTACAGAAGGAGAATGACAAGTTATTAAATAATCATTATTTATCACCTGATCCGCACCTAGGGAGGGAGTAAACCTGCGTGTTTTTTGTAAATATATTTTTTTTGTAAAAGCTAGAGCTTGTAACTTTGTGGGTATACTTAAAATTTATTTGGAAAGATAACTGCGAAATTTTGTTTCCAAAAAGTTGTTCTGAGACGTTGCTATGGTAACCATTTTCAGTTATGGTAGGAAAAAGTGCTTATACAAAAAGCAAAGTTTAATTGTCAGTAAGTATCTAACTTATAATAATAACACTTTCAAAGTTGGTTTAGACAAGGGCAAAAAGCTGTAAAAAAATTAATCAAAATGGTAACCATTTTGCCGGATTTTGCAAGGGCCAAAAAGCCAGGGTCAAATAGGGTTAAGGGTTATATAATTTAAAAAAAAGTTTTAAAATTTGGCAAAAATTCAGAAAAAAGAAAAGAGTCTCGAAAGTCGTCTACATCTTGAAAAACAAGTCAAAAAATAGTCCATCAAGATTATTGCTTTCGAAAGTCCGATTTCCCATTCTCGTAAATATTTTATGAGGACTAGTCCCAGGGAAGAGGTAGAATAATTTAACAACCTCCTTTCATTTTTGACCTTAACCAGATGTAGCTATCTTTCATCTCACTAACACAGTTGTGTATCTTTTAGAACCAAGCACATCACCAGTGAACGTTACAACCCAAATAGTTGGAGCATTTAAAGTTTACGTTGCTTGGATAGGAGTTCGGTTGGAATCCATGAACGGTGTTCCGTTAGGTTACCATATCCATGTCTATCTAAATAATATAAAACTGTCTTCAGTAAATGTTTATTTCTCACATGAAAGCTCGACAGTAGATGGGCTGACACCGAGCACTTACTACGTATTTGAAGTATGCGCTTATAACAGTGTAGGTGATGGACCCTGTGATAAAGCAGCTGGAACAACCGCCCCATCTCGTAAGTTTTGGATTACTCATTGTATGTACTCTCTGGAAAAGTGCGTATATATCCTAACCCAAAAAATCTTGAGTTAAACATTAGTCTTAGATTTGAGCAGTCAAATAATATATTTAATTTAACGTTACACATAGGTCGTTACAAATTTCAATCAACTTCTTGAGGTTCTTCTTAGCTAATCAAGCAAGGAATTGTAAAAACATAAATAGGCATGAATAACAGTAATAATAACTTTTATCAAAACTCTTATAAAAAATATTAATTTTTCGTTGTATCTAGTAATTTGTGGGTCTAACTTTAGAATGGTTTTACTCGATGTTCACAACTACGTGTTGATTTTTCTCCCCTTTCTAATTAAAAGGTTTTTTTATCATTTCCATATCGTTTTTGTTGTTGTAATTCATGTGTATTGCTTCTTTTTTTAGCACCAACCTCACCTCCCCTTGATGTTCGTGTTGACACCATCAAAACCCACTCTTCGTTAACCTTTCATTGGAATCCACCTCCAACTGATAAAATTCACGGATCTTTAATGGAATACAAAGTGACAGTCAAACCTTTACGAATGGGTGCAAAATTCTACATTAATCCTGAAAAAACAATTCACAAGCTGCATCCATCTTTTAAGTCAATAACATTGCAATTTTTAAAACCAAACACAGAATATGGGTTTGAAATTTTGGCAGTAAATGAGCATGGTGATGGAGTATCGACTTCAGTTATTGGAAGTAAGTAATTAATTATCATTTACATTTTTTATTTATGAAATATGAGATAATGAGTTAGATGAATGTTTCTAGTAGACTAAAATCCACAGAACATTCTTTGCAACATTGCATAAAACGGTTGATGTAACGTGCTGGATCTGTCAGAGTAAACCTTTGTTACTTGGCCTTCACTTATCTTCTTCCCCAAAGCATGGTCTACTTAAACTATATTTTTGTAGCGCCTTTAATCTCAATCTCTAGAGACTTGCAACTGTCCACCCGAGGTTCAATCAAACTATTACCTTCTTGCACCCTATCTCGAAAAAGGCGAGTCTGGAGATTTAGCTGGAGTCTTTGGCGAAACCGTTTCAAAAGCAGTCAAAACAGCATGTTCACAATGTAACACTCCTAATGGAATTGTATGGACACAATTGGTGTTACACCGTGATGGTCGTGGAGCATTTGCTCAAAAATCATCGGAAAAGAAGGTTGCAGATCAAATAGATGCCTACACTGATATCTCTTTCCCAATAATCAGCAGCAAAGGCGTGGAAACTATGATGGGGTATCCGTACGTGTCCTTGATCAGTCATCCAGGAGCTATCATCATTGTCAAAGAAAAAGTAATTGATGATATTGTCATGGAAATGATTGTGGCAATCTTAAATATTTATCCATTGTTGATGATGAATCTGTTAATGATGATTGCCGCTGGTCTTATTGTCTGGATGTTGGTAAGTGTCTAGGTCCGAGTTGTCACAAGTCGTTAAGTTCGACTTCCTAGGAAGACTATTGATAGGAAAAATGTCTAACCTCTGTTGTTATCGCTTCATTTGTAGATTTTTTTCACTTTTAGAAATGAAACACTATTAACCTAATAAATTTGAACCCTGTTAGCACGAACGTTCAAGCGATGTCAAAACGACAGTCTTTGCTACCTGTGAAAGGACAACGCACTCACAAAAACTAGTCATTGGCAAATAAATTTTTTGAAGTTCTAAATTCTACAATCTGGGCCAAAATTTATTGGAACCTTTTCCTTTAATAGTTATTTTTTTCTATCCCATCCCTGTCATTGTTGAAAAAGCTTCGAGCGTAGCATAAACTGCACGAAAAACATGACTAGCAACGTTGCTTTCAGAAAGAAAGAAAAAAATTTGGCAATAGTTGTAGATTGTAGATTGTACATTGTAGATTCCTACGTCAATGAAAAAGTCTACTACATATCTTGCGAACACCATAAATTTTTTTTTATACAGGAAGCATGGAACACGGAGGAGAAAGTTGACTTTTCAAAAACATGGTATAAGGGCGTGTCAGAAGGGATCTACTGGGCTTTTGTCACACAAGGCACACACGGGTAAGACTTTATATCATCTATTATTTTTTTAAATCTTTCTCGAGTTATAGTCTATTCGGAAACCTTAGTTCACATTTTTTTTCCGTTTGACTGAATTATATCATTAACAATTTTATCTAATGTGTAAAGTCGATGACTAAATCATCTCAAAGGGAACAAGAAACTTAGCAGTTACAATTTGGAAAGCAATAACAAACAATTACATTACGATTATATATCTCCATTACGATTATATATCTCACATTCAATCAATTCCTTCCTTACTCATGAGACCATATTTCTGTGTAAAATATCGCTTCTTCACATATAATAAAAACTTGGTATCGAAATGAAAGTGGTTTTCCAACTGCGCATCATCATATTTCTGTGTAAAATATCTCTTCTAACATATAATAAAAACTTGGTATCGAAATGAAAGTGTTTTTCCAACTGCGCATATGCGTTAAATTCTAATTGAACTGTCCATCTTCAGCATGATTATATTTCTTTATAAACTATCGATTCCGATACAACTGAGTGACTTGAAACTAAAATAATAGCGTTTTTCCAAATGCAAATCCTCGTGAAAGATTTTAAATTGGAGCCATGACCTTCAGCACAGTCATACTTCTTTGTCAAGTATCAATTCCGACATATGATAATAACTCATTCTCGACTCCAGAGCCTCTTTCTCTCTTTTTATAGCACTAATGTCGACATAAGAATATTTCATTAATATTTCATTGGTTATTGAAAGCTTGATCAAGGACCCTATTATTCTTTAATCAAGTCACTGAATGTTATGGTGAAGATATTATCAAGTGTAGCAAAAAAAACTTCACTCGACGTTTTTTTTCAAATATTAATCTTTAAAATGCGCTTTTTATATTTTCAGAAAGCTTCTGAAATTTACATTCCAATCAACACGACCAATATGTTAGCCAGACTACCAATATGTAAAATTTTAAAACCGTTTGAAGGCTTTATTTATTCAGAATATTGCTTTTTAAACACACTGACCAATTAGGCCTAACAATAAGAGTTTAATTACCTTAATACCATCAGTTTTTTGTAATTTGTTAATAAACTGAATCTCATCTTTGTCAGCAAAGCATAAAGGTATTTCATTTTTTTCCTGATAAACAAAGCGAGGCTAATGATTTGTTTAGTACATAATGTGGTGTACCGAGTCTAATATGCCAGTGCCATTTATGAGCGATCATCAGAGGTCATCAACAGAGTGAGTGCTAGCGATTAATATCGAGCGAACCAATTGCGCTGGGATCGGATTTAGATAATAACTTATTTCCGAAATTATAGGGTTTTTCTACTGCACATGCGCGTTTTAGATTAGACTCATCATCTTCGGCATGGTTATATTGTTTTGCAAAGTATCGACTCCGATCAACAACAATGACTTGTCACTAAAGTAATAGCGTTTTTTCTATTGCGCATGCTCGAAAAAAATTAAATTTACGTCATCTTTTTCAGCATAGTTGTGTCCTTTGCATCTGAATTGATCTATCAAATAAAGTAAATGTATACCTCTGTCAAAATAAACCTGTGGTAAAATTCACCAAAATCGCTTAATGTGACGCACGTTCGTTAAAGAATTTAACTTAGGTTTTGAGCAATATCAACTAGTTTTCAAAAATTTAAGATTGGAAAAACTGCTAATGGCAAACTCATTTAGAGATCCTTTATAGGAAAATCTAATAAGTTGAAGACGATATCTTTCCTTTTGAAGTTGTTCAAATAATGCTGTTTCTTTTCAGACCTCGACCTGTAAATAATTTCATGTTTGAGTCAATTGTCAATATTTCAAAAAGTTCGATACTTAAGACAAAAAATTATAAGATTATAGTAGGATTCAAGTTATGAATCTACTGCACGGCGTCCCTTCACCTATTCCATAGATTTATTTTTAGAAAATTTGAAAATGACGCATTGTTAATTATATTATCTCATCATGAGAATTGTTTCTAATTTCCAAAAATAATTACCTGTACTGTACTGTACGGGTCTCTGAATAGCATAATGATATAAACTTGAAATTTAATATAGAATTAGTCAATAAAACTAGTAAAAAATCATCCCCAAAAAGTAATGGTTGCTATGGTTATGTTATGACGTCATCATATAGAAAAGTACAGAGACAATACTTATACTTGCTTTTTTGACACAGTTTTTTCCATTCTACCGATTGGACAATGTTTATTATTTTTTTATAGCTACGGTGATTATGCACCCATCAAATTCAGAACAAGGCTGTTCACAATAGTTTGGATTCTAGTTGGTCTGGTATTAACTTCTATAATCATCGGAGGAATTGTGACTGCTTTAACAACTGTCAATAATTCATTGGAATTCAAAATTTATGGAAGCAAGGTAAATCAATTGGCTCTAAACTTAGGTACAAGAGTCTTATAATAATGATCCAGTTGCGGATTTTTGAAATTATTTTTAACAAGCAAGGAAACGATAAATCTTATCAAAATGTCATCATGTTTTTATTTCAATGCTTTTTATTCCTTCACCTATGAGATCTGGGATATTATTTTGGATCCGCCATTCGAAAACACCGTCTTGGATCATTGAATTTTTCTGAATGTTTTTTTCCAAAATACTTTTGCTAGTAGATATTTGCAGGTTCAGTGTATCACAAATAAGGAACCGCTATTAATCTTGAGAAGACTTTCCTCTGAGTAATTGAACTTCACTCAGTTTTCATCATGCAAAGCATTTTTAACTTTCTCTGATTACACCTGGCCTGGGTCTGAGGACGTTCCGCAGGTCAGGTAATCCTTTTTTACTTCGTCCAGTCCAATACAGGATAGGAAAATCCACAAAAGCCAGTTTTAGGTAGGGTAGTTATGTATGAAGTCCCACGTAGAGTATAATTTTTTAAGGTTTGTCAAAAATAATCATCTAACAGGGTATATGTTCTTCATCTTTGGCAGCCCCTGACAGGGTCCATTAAGAAATCTCAAGCGACAGGTCCTCGTTTACATCACTAAATTTGAAAACTAATCCTTTTTTCAACACATGAATATTTTGATGGCTTTATCTGTTTTTGTTGATCTTAAGAACTAATAAATGACTGTAAAATTTCAGATTGGTGCAATTAACGATACGTTAGAACAAAGGATTGCATTGTTAAGAAATGGAGATGTAAACCCAGGTTGGTATTGTTATCTACACTATAGTAACGTTTCGATGGTAGGTCGTGCAAGGCAATCTTGGGTGAATCACGCAAGGTAGTAGAAGAGGTGATAAAGCCATTGCATGTAATTTTCTTTTCTATTCAGCCTTTACTTAACGACATTTTAATGAATTTGATGGCATTTCTTTCTCCTCCTGTATGCCCAACCTACCTCTGTCTACGCCACTGGGTAGCATTTGCCCCCGGGAAACTCGCAATATTGTTTATAAGAGATTGATGTTGGCTATATGCAAATAGAAAGTCTCTTCACGTCTCCTTGGTAATACAATACATTTTGTGTTAGTCCAACAACGTTTTTTGAAGGTATGTTAGCACTTTTACCCCCCCCCCCCCCGCTCTCTACAAGATCCACCCGCTTATTAAATTTTACTTTGTATTACAGTTTGCTAATGCAAGTTTTTTTATGAGATTGTGCTAGAACCTTTCCTCCTTAAATGCGTGAATGTTAATGGATGACTTTTTTGATTCTGTTATAGCTGGACACTACAATAATTTGGTAGATCTAAGAGACGGTCTACTTAATGGAGATGTGGAAGGAATACTTGTTGATGCATACGTAGCTAGTGGTGAAAAGGCAGTGTTCAACAAACCAGGGATTCTGCCGTATGCTTTAATAGAAGTACCGCGCACGTACGGAGTTGTACTGAGTGGGGACTTGGCATCAGTGTCTGCAGAGTTTGAAGAATACTTTAGAACGAACGAAGAGTGGATTTTATCAATTTTAACAAACAATACAACACCAATGAAGGTAAAACGATATTTGAATCTATTTTTGAATATTCTCGTAGAACGAGCGTTATCTATAAAAAATGTCAAAAAAATTGTCGCTAGGAACATCTTTCTCCTTTCACTTGTCAGATTTTAAATTTTCATTGGCGGTAAAACCGCCTTGACAGCTACCTGAAAACTATAAATTTTTTAACATCTATAAACAACAAATAGAAGTATAAGCAATTTTAAGTCAGAATCTGATTTTTTTCGGGTAATTATACAAATGAGGCCTTAGAGTGAAGCTTTCAAATCCATAGAATACTTCTATTTGCATCTTCAAGAAATACACGCAATTTTTGTTATAACTAAGCCTATAAGAAGATCAAGGCTGAAATTTGTTCAACATTTAAGAACATCTTAAGAAAGTACCAAGTTCAATTCTTTAGAAAGAGGAAATGATAAAATGACAAATGATTATAGATATAGATATTTATTTTTTATCGGTCCGTTGTTGTATATTGTAATTGCTCTGTTCCTAAGCTTTTGTGTTATGAAAACTTTTGTTTGAATTCCTTATAAGAACGTTAAGAAAAATATCTGAGGCCGAAAGAATGTCAGAAATTAATCACATCTAGACTCAGCTAATATGTTGACGTTCTTAGCAAAAAACGTGTAGATATTCTTACCATACTCCGAATTGGCTTTCCAACATCTTATCCTTTTACCTATATAACAATTGTTCTGTTTTGCAGCTATTTTGTTATAACGCCTTTTGTCGAATTTCTTGTAAAAACGTTAAGAGGAACATCTGAGGCTGAAAGAATGTCAGAAAATAATCACATCCAAGCTCAGCTGACATGTAGGCGTTCTTATATGGTCTAAGTTATATACTCCGAATTGATTTTCCAACACCATAATAATCATTCTTCTGTCTTTTTTAGCCTACGCCACCGACTGAGATGAAATCACCCTTCGATCCTGAATCTGAAATTCTATCAAGAACATTGATGATACTTGGTATAGCTTTGATTGTCTTGAGTATATTTGGTTACATCTGGTCACTTCATTTACAAGGATACTTCAAGAAGAAAAATAAAGTGCTTGCTGAGGACGATGAAGACGATGATAGAGATAGTGATAGTGACGATGACGGTCATCATATTAAATGTAAAGGTAAACAACTTCCGTACTCGTTTAAGACACAAATCTACGACGTAAAAAGCTGTGCAGTCAAAATGAACATGACAAGCAACTTTCAGCAGCACAATCGATCAGTGTTTACGTTTGGCTACCAGTACGTCGTAGATCTTGGTTCGCTTAACCTCGCTAATCTCTGAGGCGTAGTTCACTCAAAACATCTCAAACTCTAAAGGAACAGAATTATAAACAAAATCACAAACTACAAAAGCGTATAACACAGAATAATAGCCGAAAAGACCATTGATTACGGTCCCAAATGTTTATGTTTTAAGATGCTATTGCCATTGTTATACCCTGTGGTGTTTTACCTTTTCCGAAGCTCTTCTTCGTTGTAGCTAGTAAACTTGCCAAAACATTAAATTGGTAAAGAGGAACAAGAAAGAAAACAAATGATGTTTGTTATTTTTGTATTTTGTTCAACCTAGTGACGCTATGAAAATGCTATTTATTCTAGGGCTACCACTTGATGGCTGGGTAATTTTTTGAAATGAACAATTTTGTTTCCTCTATTTCTAGTTCGGAAGAGACGCTTAGTAGATTACGATGGTGCTGTGGAGTTGATCGACGAATGGTTCACATCGTTTTCAAGGAAAATGGATGGAATTATACACTTCCATTTGGACCAGAGAGGCAAACTAGGTCTTGACCGAAGAGGATTCAGCGCCATTGACCATCATAAAAAACACGGTGATATTTGGCTCCCAATTGAAAAATTGAAGAGAAAGAGCCGGAAGATTAGTGCCTTAGTGTAAAGTCAAGCTTCTTTCATAAAAATCTCAGTTACGCAGACGATAGCAATACCAAGTCAGCAATACCAAGTCAGCAAACTAGAATAGTGGTGATTCGAAAAACGCTAGACAATTCAAGAATCAAATCACCAGCAAGAAGATGAGAGCCTTGCAGTACAGTACCTTATGATAAAAATATCAGCTTTAAATTATATGAATTAAATAATTGAGAAGACAAAGAAAATTGGATGCACATTGAATGAGAAAAGCTTTTTAAGTTAGGACCAATTCCTATGAACAGAATCAAAAAACGGAAAATCAGAACGAATTTTGATCATCTATGAACCTTAACCGTTGCTAGCTAGAATAAGTAACTTCAATGTTGATATATTACCATTTTAATTTTGGACACAGCACCAAGACAGGTAGTAAAAAGGGCGATAGATAGCCCCTAACCTCCTTAACAAAAAATTTGTTTTGATATTTCCAATTGCCTAAAATTAAGCTGCTTTTCAGAGAAAGAGAAACAATGGAAAAGGATTATTTATATTCCAAAACAATAAATTTTATGATTTTGAGGTTCACTGTAGCCAAACTAAAGGTTTGGTTACTGCAAAAAATTTACCAACCATTTTCAAGTGTCAATATATCTTATGTCTTAAATGAACTTTTCGTGGCCTAGTAGGAGACCAACTTCAATAAAAGTTAAAGAAAAAAGTAGAGAAATTTTATGTAAATTTATACATTTATACAATTTTATATCTTACAAATACATAGGTATCTTTAATGGACAACAGGAAATTCACTCTTCTCCATTTCAACAGAGGTTAAGAAGGATGGAAAAACCACATAAGATAATAAATGTAGACCTGAAAAGGTCTACATTTCTTGATAGCGACAAGGAAAAACTGTCATATTTCCTAAAAACATACACAGGGAGCTTTATCAGTGAAATATTTCAAGCTTAGCCTCCCTCCTGTAATCAACAGGCCAAAAATAGCTAAAATTCGTCGTTTATTTCACGATTTTGACTAAATTTTGTCTTGAATTAATGTAAAATCAATGAAGGTTTATTCCCACGAATTACGCTAAATTCGTTCAGTTTTTCCCGCTAAATTCAAATATTTCGTATTCAAACTTTATTGCGAAAGTACTCCGCGTTTTATACACTCGTTCTTTCAGGCAAAAATAAACTGTAATCTGCATTTCATATAGGAGAAAATTATTTTATCCAAGTTTCCAAATAGGAGGAAAAGTTTCCTGGCTAGGATCAAGCAATCTTGCATTGTAAAATAATCGTATGAATAAGAATATATCGATAAATTTGTACATAATCACTTGCTTTAAAATGTAAATATTATTAAAATAAAATAAGCATTTTAAACAGCTTGAATATTTCTTCATCCACTTGACATTTTTACCGTTCACAGCGAGGAAAAAATATTTGTGATTTTTCCAAGTATAGTGTACTCACTTTACAATGATTTTTCAGCCAAGAAAATTCTCGTAAAGTTTTAGCAAAGCTAAGGACTATTATCCAAAGATTGTGACTGTGATTGCTAGTGATACAGTAACAAGTTTAATGATTGCCTGTCATGTACTGTGCTCACCATTAGTCACTGTGATTGGTTGGAAAATTGTATTTTGATCACCTTGAGATTCGTTAGAATGCTGAATAAAAAATGATTGCTATAGTTACCTGATGACGTTATCAAAAATTATTTTCTACTCGTCTCACAAAGAAAAATACATATTTTTGAGAACCTTAGAAAATTATATTTCTAACGGTATAAAAACCGCAAAGAATGAATAACAACTTAATAATTTACAGAGTTTTAAAAGTTGGGTTCCGTCTTTTTCAGGACACCCTGTGAAAGGAATTTTTTGACACAAAAATCATTATTTCTGTTAAATCTGTTCTGTTATGGTCAGTTTACTCTGTCACAAAAAATATTATTAACAAATTTATCATTAATCCGCGCTGATGATAATGAAATTTATGCTGCAGTACTATCACTTAATTTTTACATTTAGTTATAAACTTTTAGGTTTTGATACTCATTATTTGCTAATATCATTATAAATCATTTTTATTAGCATTACATCAGTGTCATTATATTCAAAATGAGGAGCTAAGTGTCGATTTTAGGCACATTTCAGAACAAATAGCAGTACGATTATATTCAAATAAATTTTGATTGACCAATCCAAAAAATAAGAAATGTTTTAGATATCATAACGTGAATTTCTACAGAATCTTTCATATAAGGAAAAAATATAATATGTATACGGTATAATATTCGAGACACGTAATCGGTTGTTTGCACACTGTGTATTGTAAGGGAGCCAACTCAACGTTTTGTTGGATGTTTTCACGTTGGTGAAAGAGAAACAAAAATATTTGTACTAAGCAACCTAGAATTTGACATTGACCTGAGTAAAAATAGAGTTGGGAAAATTTCATTGAATAGAGTTTCATAATTTATTATTATACTTCGCAACCACATTTTCAGTACAATTAATACCAATGAATAATTTATTGCCTTTCTTAATTACATTTGAATTGAACACTTTAAACATACGAAGCACACCCTAGCAATAAAAATTGTAAATAAATTTTTAATGAAATACGATTGAAAATAAAAAAAATTCAAGGCAATTCAGTTATGTGATTTTTTTATTTTTTTATGATAAGCTTATTTGTTTGACATGAAATTATTCGATTTTGAGGATATTGGATGAGATTCATTTTTGGAATATACTTTGAATTTTACACTTTGGCTCCGCTGTGTTTTTGAACCATTGAAAGACGTCCCAGATTTTTGCAACTCTTTTTAAACTTTTGAATTTCTGCACAATGATTTGAGATAAACTAGTTCAGTTTGGTACTAAATAAAAATTCTTTTTATGCTCTTATGAAAAACTGCGAGTTGTTTTAGCCAATTCTTAATCTTTCAGAAATGATGGGCTTTTAAAGAAATATTAGTATTTAAACCAAATTTGGACGGATACACGCGTCCTTCTGGACGAATCTATGCGTCTATAGGATGAGTCCAAGGGTTAAGAAAATACTATTACCATTTTTTCGAAAGTGAAAAAATACAGGTTTTTAAATTTTGTCCTATAACTTTTTCTCTTGTTTTATGCTTCCTAAGTAGTTGTTTTTAGTACTAACATTTTCTGGATGTTTACCTTAAGTTAAGAGTTTAGGGTGCTAAATTAAGTTGAAAATTTTATATCTTTTTTTGACTCACACTGACTTTGTGAAACAACCGCAAGTTGACGTTGTTTCTTGGAAAATAAGTATATACAGAGTGTTTCAAAATATGGCCACATGGAAATGTTTGCAATCTTATTTACAATAAACACTGTAATTGACTAAAATAGCAATATTTTTAATATCTATTTCACATTTATGATAAATGAAGAAATAAGAAACAAACAGAATTGGAGTTTAATGAAAGGAAAATAAATTTTGAACATTTATTTATATCTTTTAGGGATTAGTATTTAGAAGATATTAAAATAAACAATAAATATTGATTATAATGAGACGATCAATAACTAAAGCAGTACCAGGTAATATTTTTAACTTTGGACACGATTATAAACTTTAAGTCTTTTACTACTACTAAAATTTTCTAAATAGTTCATTGAAAGCTAGAAAAATCAAAGGAATATATTGTATAGCTCATAAAGTAGCACATTCAGGCCTCACGCTAAAGGCAGGGATCGTGCCTCTTCCATTACATTTTTGACAAGGAGTATTAGAAAGGTCCTATTCCACATTATTGGAGTTTTCTATAGAAACGTTTGTTATAAGTGTTTGGAAGAACGACAAATCGAGACAATATTTTGCTTGCTTAAACAAACATTTGTAACAAGCGTTTCTATAGCTATCTTCTATAACTCGAATGGTGCGAAATAGGACCTTTCTTTATATGCAAGTAAAAGATAGATTTATGAAATGCCAGAAAGTTAAACAAGTAAAGTAAACTGTTTCGTTTAGGGAAAAGAAGAATTACATGATTAAAAGTCATTGTTATTTTTAATCAACATTGTTAATTGTCTTAATCACTTATTGAAAAGTAATTTAGATTACCGTTCTTATTTCGTAAGAATTGAAGGGTCATAAATTGTATTGATGTCGTGATTTCTCACTATTTACAATGTTTTATGTAAAAACGTTGTACTTGTATTATAGATCTTGGTGGACACGTTTGTACGTTATGCACTAACGATGATCTTTTAAAGCTTTAATTTTGAAATACAATAACTTAACTTTCTTATATTTTTCAAACAAGAAATTCTATATCTTAATGTTCCTATTTTGGAAAAAGGTTCACATTAAAAATTATTCAATACATTGCCCCAAATAAGTGACATGATTTCTACGTACAAACGATATTAAATAGAATGGGCTTTCGAATGATGTTTGAATTGCATTAAAATCTTAATTTATGAAAGACTTTAAAAGTTATAAGAAAAACTTATCTGAAGTTCCATCGCTTGATGTTTTTTACGATCACTTATCCACGGCTTACAATACCAATTACACTTAAATTATTTTGTCAGTTTCAGTTTCGGTAGATACAGAGTACAACGATAGATAGATACAGTGTGTATAACGACTGATCCAAAAGCTTATTTTTCTGCAAACACTTCCGATTATGGTATCACAGGAAAGTGCTTCTTCAGCACTTTTAAAAAACGAAATGCCAGTTCTTCCAAAAGTTATAGAAAAAGACTTTCATTAGGTCATTATTTCCTTAAAGATCAATTATGCTTAACACGTTCACTGCCAACTACGAGTATACTCGTAGTTTGAGGGTCAAAATACCGAACCAACTTCAAACAGCCATAACTTCTGAACAAAAAGACTTTCTCATCTGTTTATGCCATTTTTGGCATCTATGGAAAATTTTCTGTCGATTGATATGCTCATATGTCAATTTTAAAGTAATGGTAGCCAAGTAACATTTGTTGTAACTTTCAAAAAGTAGAATTTTTCAAAATGCATTTTTTGTCATTTTTGAAAACAGCGTGGCTGTGAACGTGTTAACCTCTCGTGCGGTTAACTCTATCGGCAATTTTTACTTTAAACTTGTTCCAAACAAATTTCGAAAATAAAAAAAAATAGTTAAATTCATGAAATTTTAAATAGTCGTTCATTGTCTTCAAAATGTTTTGTATTGTGAACAAGTTTAATTGATCTTTAAGGAAATAATGACCTAAAGGAAATGTTGATAGATGTTTTTTAAAAGTGCTGAAGGAGCGCTTTCCTGTGATATAGAAATTGCAATAATTTGACAAGGATATTTGGAAAATAGGCGTTGAAAAGTTTTGAATAAGTCTTTTTGATACACAGAGTAGTTCCTTTTGTCTCCCATCAGTTTGCATAAAAATGACTCAGTGGCGTAGCCAGAGATAGGTCGCGCTTACAGAAGGAGAGAAGAAAGCCATTAAAAGCATTAAAAAGTCTTTATGTAACAAGTCAATGCAAAAGAAAATTACATTTAATGACTTCTCCTCCTGGCTTGCGCGACCTACCCTAGATACGCTACTAAAATCATATCAGTTTGAACTTAATTTCAAGCGCTATTGTGAATAAATTTTACCATACACCAAAGGTCTGGTGATGGTCTTTTGACAATTTCATGAAATTTGCCAGATTTTGTTACACAAAAATACTATTTTTTCTGATATGAAACCTGTGTATTTGTATTGTGAGTGATTTTGCACGATAGACCCTTTCAAAGATGGCATAGGTTTCTTATTTGCAGGGTGCAAGTTGAACCTTGAACACACAACTTCACGTCTTATGTCATTTTTTTATTCCAAAATTAAACAGTATAAAAAGCCCTAAAAGTACGGTGTGATATAGATTGATTTCATACATCTTCTTTCTCCTTCATACATATTTGCTACAAGAAATGTATTATTTCTCGGGTGCAGCGGTGGCGTAGTCGCAGGGGGTGCAGGGGTGGCGGTCGCCCCCTCAAAAATTAAATTTCGAAAGAAAAGGTTCCAATATTTGTAAATGGATGCAAAAATGCCATATTAATCTTTAAATTTCGTGGTATTAAGTTCAAAAAACAAAATAATTTCGCCTGCGGCACTTTTTTCTTTATAAAACTTTTCTCTTTTGCAAAAGATCCACCAAACAAGACATTTCGCCACCCCCAACTGAAAATACGTGGCTACGCCTCTGCGAGAGCCTTATTTGCATCACCAGCAAAGATGGCTACACTAACTTTGAAGAAAATGATGCAATGGATCTGTCGCCGAGTGATTCAGACGTTAGCTAAAAAGACTAAGGACCGATGCTCGATACTATCTTAAGGCTCACGGAAGTTAATCCTACTAGCTACTTTCATAATATTTATGATCTTATTACATGCGCATCAGTAATGACAAATAGAGTCAAACTCGAAATCGAGACATTCAGTTAGCTGAAAAAACAGACAATGAACAGGCGCGGATCTAGCGACACTGCAAAATTACAGGAGGAGAGCGAAAGTTAATTCAAAAGTCATTATTTATTATATGATGACAATAGATAATGACTTTTTAACAATCTTTTACACTCCTCCTGTAATTTTGCAGTACCTCTAGATCCGCGCCTGATGAATATATACAGGGTGTCTGGAAAAAAACGGAACGCTAAAAATATTATAAAAACGTTGATTTAATTTATGCAAACTGATTATGCATCGAAACATAAAAGAACGTGTCATTGTGACTTTTACTGTTCAAATGATAATTACGACATAGTCTCTTGGGACTTTGGCTCGTGTCCGTCTCTTCTTTGTGCGAATCCTGCAGTGCAGTTTATGGGTTATCTCGTTTAATTTTCTTGCAACTTAAAAATTCTTATTCTTACTTAAGATTTTTGATAAAGAAAAATGCGTAAAATTAAATTAGATTAACACTTCTGGCACTTATGTTTTTCCCAAATGAATACTTGTTTTGTTTTTCTGTAACAAATGTAACACATGTCAAAATGTAATTTATGCAACAACACACTACAATAGAAGAACAAACCAATCTCACCTTTAATTTATGTGCAATATACAATCACTTTTTTACGAAAGCAGTGTTTTGACAACAGATTTATAGCTCATTAAAACATTAATTAATTGATTAATATGAATTTAATGTCCGTAACGAAAGAAAGAACTTGAAAATAGTCCGAAAAATATAGATGTGCAAAAAACTCGGTTAAAGATCTTTCTAATGGTATAAAAACCGCAAAGAACAATTCAAAAACTTCTTCAGAACACACTGTACAGAAGCATCCAACGTGCCCAAAATACAAAATATCTGTTATTTTTTTCAGACAAGGAATCTAGCCAAAGCCATATTGTCTCAGAACATCTCCAAAAAACTAGAAATGAAGGAGCTCAAAACACAAAATATCTGTTATTTTTATCAAGGAAAAATCTAGCGAGCGTCAAATGGTCTCAGAACAGGTCGTATTTTCCAGGAGGCTGGAATTTTAGATCGAATACATAAAAATGTAGGAGCCCAAACACAAAATATGTTCTTTTTATCAAGGTATAGCTAAAAAAATCTAGCATGCATTTTTCCAGGAGACTAAAATTTTCGGCCAAACACACCAAATTTCCAGCAAGGTAAATTTCGAAATATTCTTTCGAAATTTCTAGGAAAAAACATGCCTTCCGAACAGATATTTTGCAAAAATGCCTCGTCGGCTGCTTTCGACTGTATAGTAATATGTTACTGTATTTATCCTTTTGCTTTATCCAAACTGGCGGGTTGTTGACAAATTTGTCTCCACAAATACGTATTTGTGCAAACGATGTATACTTGCTATGACAGCGGCTAATAAACATTCACTGCTAATCCTAAATGGCACCAGAAACGTGGTTCCAGGAAGGCAGAGCTGGAGAACTGAAAAGGCTTTCTTATGTACGTAATTGTAATTGTAAACATCTTCAATTCATCAAAGGCAATTAAACGAAAGTGTACGTCACTTGGGACAGCGTTGTCATATATAAAACAGCATGAACACGCAGAGAGGTTTCATAATAAATAATCTCTGAGATTTTGCCGAAAATTAAGAACATGTTTAGAACGAACATAGACTGAGTTCAATTCTTCAGAAAGAAAATAAGTATATGTTGACATTTTTCGTTACATATTTTCTTTGAGAAAGAAGGCTTGTAATAAAAGAAAGGAGAAATCAAGCAAAATGTTTACTAATAGAGTATTCAATTATTAAAGTTAATTCAATTTTGATAGTTAGATATCTTTAGTGTTATAAAGTCTTTTATTAGCATTTTTTAAAAGAACATCAATAAGAACGTCACGCATAAGGTAATATACGCAACCCGCATTTGGACGTTTTGCACGCTGGGACAATAACCCCAAACCGGGGTATTGTTTTTCCTTGAAAATTGTATTTAATCCTTTTTAAACCTTGCTTTGTAGGTTCTAAAGATTTGCTTGCGTTTGTGGCATTTTTACCAACTATTTTGTTCGGTATGTGTTTCTTAAATTTGTTTTAAGTTGTGTGAGAGGACATATACACTTTTTAAATAACAAAACATGAAGATCGATGTTGACGTCAATACAATTCATCATCATAAGAGGCAGTATTACCCAAAAAAGTTGATTCTGATTGTCATTACTCGGGTCAGTATGACAAGACACTGACCAGTCAAAATGGTAGCTGTGATTGTATACAAAACTTAACATCACTTGTTCACTTTCACAAAATATCACTTTGACAAGAAATCTAGGTAAAGCCAAATGGCCTCAGAACGCCTCAAAAAATCTAGGGAACTAACATTTTTCACCAAATAACAAAACTGAAGGAGCTCAAAACATAAAATTTTGTTATATTTATCTAGAAAAGCTGAAAAATATAGCAGGAAACAAATCATCTCAGAACAGGTCGTATTTTTCAAGGAGAATTTTAGATCAAATACATAAAAGTTTCATAGGGGCTCAAAACACAATATATCTGTTATTTTTATAGAGGAAAATCCAAAACATTTAGCAAGCATCAAATCGTCTCAGTACAAATTTTCGGCCGAAAATATCAAATTTTCCAGCAAGGCAGATTTCGAAATATTATCCAAACACATGTATATATATCTAAACAGATGTTTTGCAAAAATGCTTCTTTGGCTTTTTTGATAATTTGCATCCTGGTAATTTGTTTTCATGAAGATTTGAATTTCACAATTATTTCGAAATTTATTGCAAAGTAATCAATGTTTGATTACAAAAACATCTTATACAGCATAACAAAAATAATGCAACATTTGTAGTGGTTATAAAAGAATGCATTTATGTTCCATGACCAGGCAATAAATGGGATAATAACTGCTTTGAGCGAATGTTCGGATGAAATAAATACAAAACCCTTTAGAAATCTATAAGAACCTTGCTTTCGCTTACACTTACGGAGTGTGATTTAACCCCGAAAAACGGCAGTCTCCTCACCTCAAATAATTAAGACTCCGACCCCGTTATTTGTTTTATTCTTTTGAAAATTGTTTGTGAAGTTTACATTAAGTATGCAAAAATCATAGCAATTCTGGAATGTGTTTTACCTTTGTAATGGCGATTTCCTTCCCACTAATAATTTAACTTACGGCCCATAATTTCGTTTGGGATAATAACAAGGTTTACAAGCTAGAAATGGCCTTTTCATAAATTTGGTATTTCAACTATTTCGGATTATCTTTTTTAATTTACGCATCCGGATTATCACGTTCTGGATAGTTTCCTGCTATTTTGAATACATTACTCAAATTTATTCAGGCTGAATGATCCAAGAAAGATTCAAAGAGCCCGGGGTTGGTAGGATTAAAAATAGTTTGCACTGAAGTCGTTGCTTAAGGCACGGTTTGAAACCGTTGTGCTGTACGTAACGACTTTGACAAGTAAAAATTCCATCTGAAAACAACAAATTAAAGAAGGAAACTTTTTTATGAAGTTACTTTTATAGGGGTTCTACTAAATTGCCAAGCAACTTAAATGAGCTATTTGTTTGGTCCTTCAAATACCACTGTTGCGTACGGAACAAACCAACAGTGTGAGTCAAAATAATGACAACCGCTTTATTATCCTGTGTTAAACTTGGAAATAAGGGTAATTTTTTATAAAAAGAACGCGTTAGGACATTTTCCACGAAAGTAGAAAGTATGAATAAAAAATAGTACACTTCCCTGTTCTATTTGATTTTTCAAAAAAAAAATAGTTAGTTATGGCAAACACGATATTTGAAACTCAGCAATTATTTACTGTATGGTATCTAAATTTGAATTTATATTGATTATCATAACTTTGAGGACCGTATTTTTTGTTTATTGTAAAACAATGTCTCATAGATAACAGATGACGTCTTCGTTTTTTCCGTTGTTATTAGGAACAAATGTTTTCGTGACACTTGCTCGACTTCTCAGTCCTTTTTTTTGTAATGAATTTTTCTGAATGCAAAAAAGGTCCACCTAAAAAGACATTTCACCACCCTTACTGAAAATACATGGCTACGATTTTGTTACACATTTTTCTGAGTGACGAAATTTTATTTTCACATTTTAGATTTCAAAAAACTCAAATTTCAGTCATGAAAAAATTACAGCAATTTTCATTCTTTCAGTAATAATTCATTTTTCCTTCTGTATTTTCTTTAGTTGCAATTTTTCTTTTTCAAATCAGAATTTCACGAATTGTTTTCATTTCTAAAAAAAACCTTTGCAACGATACTAAATTTATTGAACTAAATTCATCCAATATTGAAGAAGTTTTACTTCTTAGACAAATAATTGCCATGGAAAACAGTAGTACATAATATTGGTCGAAAGAGCATACTAAGTGAGTCAAAAGTCAAAATTTGAAAGTAAATGACATTTTTTTTGATGATGCCACAAATAAAATCGTTTTTCATAAAAATGAGGCTTGCGAGAGAGACCGCAATTTACCAGAGTGTTGTAATAATCAAATTAGAAAGATTAAAAAGTTCGAAAATGTCATCAAACTCGGGAAAGATATGTTCCGTACCTATAGAAGAACTTCATGTGTTTCTCGACATAATAGACACGTTTAACAATTACTAAATTTTACCATAGCTGGCTTTTGTCCTGGTGGTTTTTATCAATTGCAACGCTGGGGCCAGTTGGAAATGTGCTATTACTCAACTGAAAGTATTTCACAAAAATTTAGTTGGGCATTGGCAAAAGATCATTGCCTAAATAACTTTGGAAATTTGTCTTCCATATACTCCCATGATGAGTTTTTTAGTATAACAAGTACATTTCCCGACAATACATGGGTAGGTGGATATTTTCCCATGGGGAATAAACTACATGTCAAATGGACGAACGGTATGTACATATGATTGTTTTTTATCTTTTTTACCCTTATTTTTCGTGTTTATGGATTATTGATTATTGATTATTTACTTTTGATTATTGACTACTCATCATTGATTATCGACTAGTAATTATTGATTATTAAGCACGCTCACAAACTGGTTTCCGTTCACTATTCCTCCAAGACAAGAACGGCAGAAAAATATAAAGTTCCAAAAAGTGAAAAAGAAACCGAAGTAGAATTTTGAAATTTTTTAGCCACATCAGATCATCTATGCCTTCCTAATTCTGCGAATCTTTCTTACTAAATGTTTCGCTCGAATCAGTTCTTTTTGAACTGAAATACTATTTCCCACTTGTAAAAAATATTGCTCGTACAAAATATTGGCTCAAAAGAAAGTAGCACGAATGAATCCTACTTTTAGTACATTTGCATTTGGCGTGCTTGAAACATTGAATTGACGATATAAATATATTATCAAAAATTTGGCGATCTTCGTCGAGAAACATTGAGCACCAATCGCTGAGTCAATTCCAACTCCAATAAAATATACTCAACATCTTCTCATGATCTCCAAATCTTACAATAAAACGGACGTTGGGTTATACCGAGACGATGGATTAACTGTCTTCAGAAACATCAGCGGTCCACAACCAGACAAAACACGAAAACATTTCCAATCTATCTTTAAAAAGAATGGCCTCGACCTTGAAATCGACTGCAACTTGAAAATTGTCAACTACCTGGATGTGACACTCAACCTAAAAGACGGTACTCACAGACCATACCGTAAACCAAACGATGAAAATTTATATCGACCCAAGATCAAACCACCTGCCAAATATCATCAAGCAATTACCACTATCAGTTGAAAAAAGGCTCCAGCTATTATCAGGCAACGAAAATTTTTTCAATGAAGCTGCAAAATACTACCAAGAGACGTTGGACAAAGGTGGTTACAAACCAAGCATTTTGGTGAGTGTGTTCATGCAACATCCAATCATAATAGCTTCTTTACCGTTGTGAAGAAGAATGGAAGCTCGATACATTCCATGTCGTGCTTCAGCAGTTGTGTTGCTTATGCCACCTGTACTGATGATTCCAGAAAACTGTTGCACTGCTCTTGAGTCAAGTGACTTGTGAACCCATTGCACCCGGAGTCATTGAAGATTGTGTAGCATTGGTTTTCGATAGAGTTTGTTTTAAGAATTGGTTGCATCTGATTTGATAAAAGAGATGTAGGAGCTATGGAAGATGCTGATTTAAATTAAGTATGATTGCAAAAGATGCTTAAATTACAGTCTATCTTGTAGTGTTCAAGAATTTCCTAGTCTGTAGATAAAATCGTGCTAACATCTTCCTTCTTGGTGCTTTCCTTGATTAGTTAAAACACCGGGGTAAAGACAATCCATTTCACTGAAGGAATTGAAAAAACGTTGCGCTGGAGATATGCTGACCAACATCTCGCGGCCCGTTGGTTTGGTCATGGTCACAACTAGTATTTAGTACTACTACTACAATAACTGAAAGACTGAGATGAGAAGCTTGGCCAACAATTCATTGTGTCGAGGAGAATCAGTGATTCCAGGAAATGCTTGTGGTGGTTGGTGGTTTGATCTTGACGGTTTTGGTAGCTTTCAATGACTTTTCAATGATAATCTTCTGCTGATGTACAATCCTTTCTTTCTCTAGAATATCGATTAGTTGCATCTAATTTGGCTTCCCATTTTTCGGATCGGCACAGGTTGAGGATATTTATCTTGTGATGCTTTGGTCACCGACAAGTTGATGTATTTGCGTGAAACAATTTCGATAATACAGTTCGTTTTCATCTTGTGGTCTGCTGCAAGTTGCATTGCATGCTGAGCGCGTTTTGGTGATATTGTGTCAGTATGCTTTCGATCAAAAGATATTATTTTTAATAGTTTATGGGCTAACAATATTTCCCGATTTCGAATTGATTTAATTAGCCTTGTTCATATCTCGTTAATGTCGTCTACCTTCTTCACGAGTGTCTAAGCGTGATGATCCAAGTGGTTTTTCTGTAACCACCAGGTAAAAGTTTCCTTTGTGTTGACTGTAGGTATGTCTTTTCGATATTGAATTTGAATGTGTAAAAGCCTGTCAAAAAGTTGTAACCAGAAAATTAACCCAGGTTGATGTTGAGTCCCATTTTATTAAATTGTGTCATCTTGTCTGGCTCCGTCTTCTTGATTACCTCTTCTGACCTTTTCGTTAAATGGAGCTTGAGATTGGTGAGTTTCTGAAGTGATCACCGATGCATTCGATCCTTCTAGTTTGCTTTAATCGAAGATTGAGGTTTTAAGCAATACGATTAAATTTTTGGAGATGGTTCGGTAGATCTTTCCTTCATCTAATCAAATCCTCCTCAGAAGCAGCAGATACATCTTCCGTGAAAATGTCCTCCAGCTCACTTATCTGTTGCTGAATATGAGTGATCATGAAATTGATGACATGTTGCAGTCTTTGATTGAATCTATTGTACTTGAAATTGGGATAGTTGAGGATTCTAGTCTCTTTTTTACTTTTCGTAATTACTGTCGAAGGCTTTCAAAGCACTGAATAGTTGAATCAAGGTCCGTAGTCAAAATTCCGACGATTGGCCTTTCTTCAGTTGTGCCATTGAATTAATCAACGCTTTGATTTCCAGTTTATCATGATGTGGTAAATTTGAAGTCTCACCGTCTTTATAGTGGAATATTGTTCAAACTTTCAATTAAATATTCGTCTAACTGCTGGTGTGACAATGCCAGTGTCGTTGGTTACACGATAATCTATACAATATATCTCTTCTTGACATTCACTTGAAATATTGATTGATTTGGTTTGATAAACGCACAGCTGTTTGCATGAGTGATTAAGAATACATATGCATGTTTTGCGTGTTTGAAACATTGTATCGACGATATATGTGTGTTGTAACTATAAAAAATAAAATTGAGAAAACTAAGTGACTAGTAATATAAATTAAGCATACAGCTAATGAATGATTGATAAATCTTATATCCTAAAAAGTGCCTCGTGACGCCTAAAGCACACACCTAACCTATACAAGAAGACAAACTGCCAAAATGAATAACCAAACAAATAGATGTAGGCCAGCATGAATAGGCAAGCATAACAATACACCAGAAGAAATAAGCAGCAAATGTGTCAGAACAAAAAAAAAACCTACCACCGTGCCTGACTATGATAGCTGAGATGAATTTAGTCAAGACTGATAAGAAGTGAAATTAGGTGACACTTATAGTGAGCGTGTATGAGATACAGACCCAAAACCAAACAGATAAATTGAGTAAATTGCAGAACTAATATAAAAATAACAAAATGTAGATCTAATGTAAATAAGATAAAATGCAGGCCTAATGTAAGTGAAATAAAATTTAGACAAACTTAAACTTAAACAAAACAAATATTGACTAATTGAAACTAAATGACTGAAAAAGGGCTAAACAATGGAAAGACACACTAAAAAGAAAATGGAGAAAAAGAAACTTAAAGAAACTTGCCTTTACAGACTTGAAGTTTAAGCTAAAAAGTCAAGAATCATAAAAAATGATAAAACGTTAATAATAATAGTTGTTACTTTCTTACAGTCGACTTAACTTTGTGGCTACGCTATGTTTTTAAAAAAAGTGAAAAAATTCCAAGATTTTTTTTTACACTTTTCAAACTTTCAATTTCAATGTCCCTCAGTTGTTTGGCCAATTCTGATTAGTTCAGAAGCTATTGGCTTCCAAAGACATAGTGGTATTTTGGTCAGTGTTGGTCGTAGTGCGTATTTCATGCTTAAAAGGTTAAGGAACAGTACTGAAAACTAAAAAACTGTTCAAACCCGTTTATTTCGACTATAAATGAAATAAGAAACCCCAAAGAAGTAAAAAGTAAAAAGATTTGCATTAAAAAATATTTCATTAATTAGAAAAAAGATATATTTGTTTAAAAAAAGCTTATAAGTGCCCTGATGAAGGAGCCAAGAAGCGTTCAGATCCCAAAGATTTATGTGAAAATGTAAAATTGTCATAGTATAATATAGATACTTATATAACTTTAACCTAAAATTTTAACCAGATCAGGCTACTCATGCCTTCCTCAGCGTTCTGAATGTTTTTTGTTGATTTATAAGAACCCCGAGGTTTTAAAAGGTCGCCGTTATAGCTCCACTGTCCCTATCATCAGGATGCGTTATAGTATGAAAAAAACGGCATGGAAATGATGCAAATGACAAAATATTAAATGAGTTATCCTTCCATTACAAATTCCTGATGGAATTTAGCTAGTTCTGTTCTAAGGTGATTACACATCGATTATTGTCAATTGACTTTTTAACTATTGATTTTTAGTGTTTTTGATTTTTGTAGTATGCTCAAAAAGCATCAGGCGTATAATACAGTATCAGGCGTGGATAACCCTGTACAGAAATAGTAAACAAAATTTAAAAAACTTTATTCCAAGGTGAACATGTGACAATGATGAATCCCATTTATTGGAACGACCCAAAATTTTGTTCTGTGATCAAAGGCTCAGACCAGAAGTTGAAGTTAAAAAAATGTAGTACTGACAGTAGAGGCACTATTTGTCTTGCAAGTAAGTTGTTTTTACCGTACAAAAGCCTATTAACACTACTATGTCCAGGCTTTTTGAGGTTTTTATAGTTTTTTTGAAAAACAGATACCTTTCCTTATAGAGCAATATCTCCTCAACGAACTGACAGTTTTCAATTCTGTTTTTATTTTCTGAAAATAAAAAAAAAGACCTTTCGTAATTATGCCATCAAAATAAAATCACTAACGGGTGCAAAAACCGCCACAAATTGGCCCCGCCGTAATTTTGAGATGATGACGTTATCATAATTTTTTTTCAATCTAGCAGAATTTTTTTAATGAATTGAACAATCTGTGAAAGTTTCAAATTAACATCATTTTTTTATCAAAAGTTCTTAGTAGTTGAAATTCGGACAATTTTGTATTGGAAAAGGTGGTAAATTGACACCTTGTGTTGCATAATTGCGTATAGTTAATGACATTAAGAGAACTATTTCAAATTTTGAGAACATAAGTTTTTGTTAATTGTCGCAAAATTTCAAAGTTATAGCATTAGTATTTTTTGAGCTATTAAAAAAAACTTTCGCCTACGATTAAAATAGCAATATCTTTTTTATTCAAAATCAGTTATAGGAAAATTTGAAATTCTACCATGAAAATTTTTCAGCAATATGATGACGATCAATAAAAAGTATAATTTGAACAATAGATTCAGTTATGCATTAATTTCTGTTTAAATCACTGTTTACGCTGTAGTTATTTAATCGTTATAGAAATTTTTGCAAAAAATTGGAATTAACCTCGTATTTTTTTAATTTTCATGCGATGAATAAAAATGTGCTTTAATTTCTAATTAGAGAAAAATTGAAATTGAATATTTATGCAGAAGTTTTCAAAACTTAGTTCTGGGACACCTGCACTTCCTTGTATTCTATTGTGCATGATGTTTTACATAAATAATTTAACTCTTAGTTTCATTCGAAAACTTTCGGGAAAAACATGTGAAAAACAATTTTACCTACCTAAAGCTACCTGGACATACCAAAAACCAATGACGGAGCCATTCTCCTAGGAAACTATTTAGGAAAATTCGATTCTTAAAAGGATTCTGATCAACCTTAGTGATAATTATATTTCGTCGGTCAAATCTTCAGTGTTGTCATTTTGTCAATTTTGATATAGAGCAGTTTTCATGAGGACAATGCATTTTAAAGAAGCTAGTAGTAGTAGTATTAAAATTACTTATTGAGCAACTCTACTGTACTAGTGAATAGATTGTACTTACTGATTTACCATTTAATTTCACTTCAGGTTACAAGAGCATGTGTAATGGTAATGGCTTTATCGATTTCAATAATCAATGTTTCAAGTATTCGGAGACGGCCGTTTTGCGAGAAAATGCTTGCCCAGACGTTCAGCTCATTGGTGAAGGATCATCAGTATCGAGTGTAGCTGCTCTTGACCTAGGTTTTGAGTATTGGATTGCAGCTGACTTTCCTCCAGACAAGTTTGAGTTGAAATGGCTATACTCAGGTAATTAGCATATACCTGGCATTACATTGTTACTATCTTGCAATCCGTTGCGCAGGCAACCGGGGAAGAGGTATTTTGACAAAGGCGTCATTAGTAACTTAATGACAAATACCCTAATTGCATATGAAATTTTTATTAAAAATTTACCCGTTATTTTATCTGTCTATATGGTAAACCACCTACATTGGAAAGTTGCCAAAACTGAAATCAAATATACTGTTTTATGACGTCGTAATAACGAGTTCTAAAATTCTCAAAAGTCCTAATGAAACTTCACCTCATATTTTGATATTGTTATGTCCATGTGACCCAAAAACCTGCTACTGCTCCGATGAGGGGTCAATCACCTTCATAGCAATCCAAAATCTCGAAATATTAAAATTTTAAGGTTTGATGACGTGATAGGTCCGCAAAAATGTCAAATCGTCTGCAAAATGATAAAAGTATAGTAATATAAACATACTTGGAGAAGATCTTGAGTGAGTCTGACAAAACACAAATGTAAATTGAATCGAATGCCCACACATACCTCTTTTATGTAGCATATAAACAAATTATTAAAAAAATTTCATTTCAGCAAACTCTATGAAGGCTGCGTGACATTCGATTTTCCTTATAAGGGTCATGACAAGCCACGACGGTAAAATGAAAAGCATGAAACGATTTTTTAATTCTATGGGGGAGGGCTACGCGACTTTCGATTTCCCTTATAAGGGTAATGACAAGCTACGACTGTAACATGACAAACATGACAAGATTTTTCATGCAGGTGTCTATTTTCTTCGTTTTCAGCAATTTTGATAGAATTCACTAATTTAAAGTGTGTAGTCTACTGATTGAGCTACCCAACTTAACAAAAATAGAATGCCTTAAAACACAACTTCATGGACCCTCGCAAACACACAGTGTGTTCTGAAAACACAAAACCCAAATTTAGAGGGGCTAGAATTTTTAACTCTATTCACCCTAGAGGGAAAATTTATTTGCAAAAGTTTACATGAAAATATATTTGTGAAATATTTTGTCAATATGGCAGCATGATCAAAAGATCAAAGAAAATCAATGTAGAGCACAATTATGTTAATTAGACATTCTGAGCATTACAGTAGTTAACTTCAAGTATACACGTTTGATAAAATCAAGTTTCAATGGTGGTTGTTTTAAAGTATTAGCTTTATTTTTTCGTCTCGTCTCCCTTTGAGAATATTTTGATAATTGATACATTTTATTTTTAAAAAAGTAATTGATATGCGATGAGCAAGATGAACTTGGCTTAAAGTAAATTCACGTAATTTTGATTGGTACTTTTTTCCCCCGAGACTTATCAGATACTAATTGTTTCCACTAATTTTATGGTAGACCATTTAAAACCTGCCGTTGGAATACTTAGTAAAGTTAAGAAAACTAAGAAATCAAACCTGTTGTTGTGAAGACATCTATAGGTGTCTAAAATTTAAGGGAATTATGAACTGAAACCTTTTGTTTTAATCCTATTCGGTCTAGGGGGGGAGGGGGGATTTCGATAACTTTTTACAGGCTAATCATCTCTTTACCCTGAAATTTTGGGACTTTTTGGGAAATTCATTTGCAATCATCAGGTAACCAGCATAAGTCAATTTGCACTCCTCCATAGACGTATGGAGGAGTGCATTTCTATTTAAGTGACACGCAGATCTGGCCCATGGGCTGCTCAGTATCAACATATGTGACGTTCCATGGTCATTTTTAACGCGATCATACTCCACCTACTTGCAAAATCATGAAAAACGTCTGTGGAGGAGGTCATTTCTATTTAAGCGACACGCAATTTGCGTGTCACTTAAATAGAAATGCACTCCTCCATAGACATTTTTTCATGATTTTGAGAAGAAAACAAGTGATTTATATGGATAGCTTTATGCCCCCTTTTCCCGTAGGCCGTCACATATTGTATCATTCAAATTATTGGGGATTCCCGATTTGAATTATGACTTTCAAATAATTAACGAGATCAAAGGCTCTACCCAGTAGCGTAGCCGGGTAAGTCACACATACCAAGAAAGAAGATAAATGGTCTGACCGTTAATGAATTTTCCTCTTTCTTCGTTGCTTCTGCAACCTACCTAGGTAGGTACCACTTGTTAAAGTAATTCCAAAATTATTCTGTAAACGATCCTCCATTTCGCTTTTCCTGACACGCTTCGCTGTAAACGTCAGGGTGAAACAAAGGCTCTATCAACTTTCGTTTTCTACCATAACATGAAACTGCGTTACATTTTTCCTGGGATCTAGCAAATCGACCAATTAGAATGAAGAATCGAAAATAACAGCACAGTGTATAAAATTTGAACAAACATGATTGCAAACTAACTACCGCAATCTATTGTTTTTGATTCGCAAATGTATTGTTTTCTACACCTTTTACAGACATATCGTTTGATTTTCAATTCTAATCATGCAACTAAATAGGTTAGAAGCGGCACCTAATTAGAGCGCTCTTTTCGCCCTGATCTTTACAGCGAACCGTGTCAGGAAAAGCGAAAGAGAGGATCGTTTACAGAGTATTCCCAAATCTGCTAAAACCTATACTTAGACTGCAGTGTGATCGGGCCCTTCGTGTCATTTATTAATTGATCTTAAAAAATCTAATGAGAATTTTTAAACACATTTTGTTCATAACCTTCATTTTTCCTTAATTATTCACAAATTGCTTCGCATCGCCTTTCAGTTCAAAATAAGCCTGAACTAATAATAAACAACTGAGGCTCGATGTTTTAGTCACCAGTCTTCAAAATTACTAACTTTGTGCTGAGTCATGTATCTTAAACTTCGCGGGAAGGGGATACTGATCTTAGTGACCGACGGGGACCTGCCACCAGAAAGTTCAAAATCGACTCTGTCCAGGACTGCTAAGAGTGAAATTATTATATACTGTAAGACAGCTTTTTGATATATCCTGTGAAGGACTTTTTTTGATAAAAACTCTATTTAAGCTTGAAAAAATATACTCCACGTAGGACTTTTCAAATAAAACCTCAATCTGGTAATGGATTTGTGAATTTTGTGACCTTTGGTAGGACTGGATTAGTTGAAAAAAGGTACCATGACCAGCGACAGGTCCCCGCACCAAACGTTTGTTAAGTACCTTCCCCCGGGCTTAAACCCAGTGTATAGAGCGCCAGAAAACTCGCAACTGGTCTTCTGGGTAGACTTCATAGTAATCCCATTTTTTTTAGGTCTACCAGTGGAGTACGACAGATATGAACTTAGTGATCAGGGCAGACGCTGTTTAAAGTTAAAGGATGGAGGCTTGAAATTAGAACCTTGTGATGGACAGGAATATGCCTTATGTAAAATTAGTGAGTAGCTACGATTTATCTTACCAAATTTTATCATAGTCTTTACACGGTATGGAAAGCGGTATTACCAACAACCAAATTAGCGGTGAAAAGTTTTATTGCTCATTACGAACTTAACAAACAATGAATCGTGACGTATTTGCACTTTCGCCTAATGAATTTCTTAATGTATCCTTTTCTTTAAAACCCTTGGGAACCAACTGCACATAACAAGAGATTTCAAAAGAAATTATCAAGTGTGACAGTGCAAAAATCTGAATAAGTTCAAACAAAAGGTTCCCAACCATTTGTCACTTTAAACTTTGATTTTATGTAGAGAGATAGGAAGATTTTTTGAACCTATCGTATCCCAAAATGTTTACACGTTCTTAAGTAGTGTTCCCCAGAGACCTATCAATTCTCTTGAGATCTCTTGTTACTTGAAGTGGATTTTAAGTGCTCAGCCCTCTTGAGTGAATGGGATATATTAACGAGATAAGATAAGTGTGCGTGATATTTCCGGTCTTTCTGATAATCCCGAGTTTTTCGATTTCTCGGAGCGGCAATTTGTAATTTCTTTCTTCCGTATTTTCCATCAAAAGTTTCAAATTTCGTCACTTTATTTCCCGACATTGTTTTATACAGTAGGCTTTCTATAATTTAACACTCCATATGGGAAAATAAAATCGATCGAGCTAAGGAGAGTTTTGTTCAAAACATTTTTGTAAGAATCCTAAAAGAAAATGAGAAAAAACAAACATTTTTTTGGTCAATTTTTATCGACTCACTGAATCGTATACCAACAGTAGTTAGTACGATTAAAGTTAACTTTTTATCATTTTTAGTTTATTCACATTTTGAAGATCATGACACAAAGTGGCAATCTTTAGATCCACATTTTTGCTTTCGTAATTTTTTTTCCTCGATTGTAAAATACAAACGGCTGCTTGAAATCAAAGATGCGAGAAATTAAATTCCCACAAACCAGAAAATTCTTACATTAAAATGAATTTTGCTGTTTTTGTTGAGAAAACTCACTGATTTTATTCTATTTGCTTTTTAGGAGCTTTGGAAGACACTTTTTGTGAAAATAAAGCTAGCGGCCCCCACCATCATCCATATAATTGCAGATTAAAGGTCTCTTGTAGCAACGGAGCCATTACAACCATTGATAATTGTTACCCAGGAAGTGTCACTGGCAGCCCTGGTAGTAGTTGGTGTGATACCAACCAGCGTTGTGCAGGTATAATGTCTTCCATGCTGATATTACTATAAATAATAGAGACTGAAATTTATTGTGGGCAGCCTTTCTAGCCCTAACCTGCCTGACGCCTGATCGATTTTTCCAAGAAGATTTAAAGACATCAAATTTGTGTCCAAACGAGCGAATCAGTCGACTAATAGTCTTGACTATGGTCAAGCGAGACTGTAGGGTGACTGAATTTCAGTCATACCACGACATGACAGAACGCGATATTTTCACAGTATTGCGCCTGACTCTTCCACTCCGCCTCTAGTCCTTTTTAAATAAGCCGGTGACATAAAGGTGAAAATAATCTTAACGTTAGAGTTTCTTGAACTCTATTCAGCCTAGGGTTTTTAGGGGCTCCTCAGGTCTAAGGGGGAGGGGGGCACATTATGACACATCAAATTTTCCAGCAAAGTGACTTTCAAAATATTCTCCAAACATATGTAAATTTCTAGGAAAAACATGCCTTCCGAACAGATATTTTGCAAAAATGCCTCGTTGGCTGCTTTTGTACTAAGAATCAACAAAACAATATCCTTTTTGTTTTGATTACCATAAATGTTCGATTTTTCGTGAAGTGAAGACGTTACACTTCGAAGAGGGCATAAACAAAATTACACGCTCTTTATTTCATTTATCCCCACAAAAAGACGTCAAATACGCCACAATGCCTTCAAACTGAATCATAATAAACAATTAGAAACTTTTTGTCCAGAAAACTCTTTAAAAAATGTTGACAAAAAAGAATGCAATCTCAAATCTAGGGCCTGTGTACTTCACTTGTTATGAGTTTGCTAAATTACGTGGGCTGCGTGGGTGCGTGGTTTGCGTGGGTACGTGGGTGCGTGCGTCAAAATCGAAAGTGCGTGGGTCAAAATAAAAAGTGTGCGGGTCAAAATCGAAAGTGCACGGGTCAAAATAAAAAACTGAGTGGGTCAAAATCGAAAGTGTGTGGGTCAAAATAAAAAATGTTTGAGAGCAATTTCTTCTACTGCACATCGCAGCTTGTTAAGAAACCATCGTTTCAACCATCATTGGATTCCCTATGCCGTCATATTGCATTAGGCGGAAAAAATTAGAATGCAAGGGAGGTTGTATGGAGAAGAAAAATCTGTTTAAAAATTTTGATTCCTCCTAGGTTTTTTCAGTCAAATAAGTACCTTAAGAAGGCAAATTATTTGCAAATTTCGCGAATTTGTCCAAATTCGCGAAATTAGATACTCGCAAAAACAAAGATTTTTGAATATTTCTCCAAAATGCCATAAAAAGAAATAATTTTGGTCAATTATCTTGTGAATTCGCAAGAACAGATCCACGCAAAATGTAAAAAATTTGACTCGCAAAAGTAAATCCACGCGAAAATTTGTCTCCTTAACGTAATTGAATAATACTTTTTCACTTTAGCATATATCGTTCTTTTGAAGATTTACGGTGACAAAATCTTGCAAACCGAAAATCTAAAAAAACATCTGATTTCAATAAAAATCAAGTTACGTAGCTACAGTATGCTTAAACAGTATACTTAAATAAGAAATCTGCAAATGTTAATGCGCAAGAAACAAGGTCATTTTCACGCAAAAAATGATTAACTAGAGGTAAACCCATAAGGAGTATCAAACAGAGACATGACGCCGCAACGAAAAAGATGTGTCTCAAAAAAAAGCAATGTGAATATCAATATATTTTCGTGATTTAACACTGCATACAGGTCATTATTGGAAGAAAATTACTGTTTAAGTCCTTTCTAGGGAAAAAGAAGGCTATGTAGAATCAAAACTAGGTTATCAAAATAAAAACTGGATATATCAAAAGTTTCAAATCAAAAGTTTCTAGATAAGCATGGTACTCCCAATGACTCGACAGCGTTGTCAATCATTTCTTGCAAAACCTCTTCTTGGTTTCTTTAAAACAACCAAGCATTCAAATATTACACGACATTGGTACAGTATTAAAACATTGCCTTTATGCATATGCATCATTATTGTTACTATTATTATTATTATTATTATTAATCAATATTTCTTGTCTCCAATAACTGGTTCTTCTTACAAGAAAGTATATATTAATGTATATGTTAAGGTCACGTAGAAAAAATAAATAAATTGTTGAATTGAGGAACAAACACAAAGATAGAAATTAACCAAAAGGGATAATTGTAACCAAAAGGGATTAGTGTAATGATGGGAAAAAAGAAGCACATATATATAAAATACTTGTGGTACAGCCATCAACTTGCCATACAGAATAGTCAAAGCACCATCAAAAACTTTTTCTGCAATTTTCACTGCGACTTTGCTTCATCTGTAAGGTAACTTGCTGTTTCTCACCATAAGACTTGTGGGCCATCAATATTTCCTTGACATTTCTGGACGCTTTAGGAATTTCTTGTTCCTGAATTTGTAATAAGATAGACTTCAATTTTTACGTGTTCGGAAAAAAATTGAGTCTACCAGATTTTTCAGGTGTTCTAAGATTATTTGGCTGTTGCTAGATTTTTTGTAACATGTTTTGTGTTTTGGGTTCGTTGGATGCTTGTGAAAAAAGTCCGTATGAAAACAATTTAGGTAAACCATCAGTGGAGATTTTGGTTTTTGGACTCATATTCATGTTGGACCCACGCACTTTCGATTTTGACCCACGCATTTTTTATTTTTCCCACGCATTTTTATTTTTACCCACGCATTCTTTGTGTTGACCCACGCACTTTCGATTTTGACCCAAGTTCTTTTTTATTTTGACCCACACACTTTCGATTTCGATCCACGCACCCTTATACCCTCTCAACCCACGTACCCACGCCACCCACGTAGTTTAGCAAACTCACTTTTTATATATTGTTCGCGTGGCTTGTTCAAATGGGCACTTGTAGAAGAGATCCTTGATCAAAATCATCAGGATTCCTGATGTTTGTGCTTTATTTGATTTATGCGATCACCTTACTTTGATGTACTTTCTTGCTCGACTGATTATGTTTACGTATATTACGTGACATGTTACACCAAAAAAAACACAAAATGATTTGCGTAAACTTTCATAATTAGAATGAATTGAATAAATTAGAATATGAATAGAATAAATTTACCAAATTTGTCCAATAAGAAGAACCATTGTATCAGTCAGGATCAGGGTCTCTTCCACAAACGCCCATCGGAGCGAGCCGAACGAGCAATATTAAAAGAGCGAGTTGAAGAGACCCTTGGGAATGAGGTTGAATAGAATACAACTTCTTTGTAACGTTCAAGATTATCAGTATCGTTTTTCTCTTATAGAAAATTTCTTTCCTTTTTTTACAACTAAATTTGCAGCTATTTACGGCTGTTTTAACATAACAAAATAATAATGTTCAATGATTTTAGATGCGACAGCATACGATGTAGAAACATATAGAATCCAACCTGCTACCACTCTTCCAATGGGAACGACAATCACGACTACCTTAGAGGCCACCTCCACCTCTACAGAGACATTTAGCACCTCCACTACAGAGGCCTCTGCCCTCTCTACGTCAGAAACTCCTTCCGTTTCAGAGACCACCTCCACTACTACGGAAGGATCTACCATTCCCACCTCAGAAGCTACCTCCACGACAGACACTTCGACTACCTCCATCACACAAACCACCTCTACTACACAAACCACCATCACCACTAACACAGACGCAACCAGTACCAGCACCACCGAAGCAGAATCATCTACTTCAACCCTTGCCCCTACAACCACTACTACGACCACCAAAAGCACTACCAGGAATCCACAGAAATTATCCCCTGAAGATCTTGTATCTGTCTGGAGTGAATGGAGTCAATGCAATAAAGAGTGCGAAAGAGGGGTACAAAGAAGGACACGGAAGTGTCTAGATGATTCTATTTATGATGCTCAAGAAGATAAATGTGGTACTCAAAAGTTAACGGCGTACAAGGATTGTCTAATCCGTGAAAATTGTCATGGGAGTGGCTACTACCTTGCAGAACCATCCATGTCATGTTTGAAGTTCTGTGTGGAGCAAAAAGGTGAGAATATAACGCCATTTTCATGTGTTTAGAAGGTCTCCCTAGTGAGGCTTTAGGGAGTAAAATTTTCCAATCACTGTTAAATTTCCATAGTGCTCTAAGTCTACTTTGCCTGAGGCTACTACGAATATTTTCATTGGATAACAGTTTATAAAGAAGGAAAGAGGCTATCATGACAACATAATTATGTCATTTATTCATACTGAAATATTGTTTTCAGAAAATTATAGCATGTTATATGTATTAAGAGTTTTCCAACTTTTAGGCTTGGGATGTTCCACAGAAATTGATTTAGGAAACAGTGCTACAGGCTTTGATGACATCATCTTGCATTATACCACTAATATTTTGAACGCGACTTGGAGAAACCCTTACGGACCGGGTTGTATAGAGGACATGTGCATGGAATACAAAGATATACCACAGAAAGTTGATTGTTCCGCCAAAGCACCTGAAGAGTATAGGAGAATGTGTCGGTGCATTGATAAAGGTAAGTTTTCCCAAGGGATATATACTTTAAATTTTATGTGCAAGAGTTTCTTAGATTGTTCTTGAAGTCTATTGTAATCGAGTGTGGTATTGAACCAATGACGTCTCAATTGCGAAACGGGGGGAGGGGGGGGGGGGGAAGGGGTGATACTGCTTAAGATGATAGATAACCACTAAATTTCAAAAAATCATTTTTAATGAAAATCAACATGTAAACATAGCTCGATATTCGTGTGTTTGTTTTCATACCTTACGCATGCTCAAACGCTTTTTTGTTCAGTCCCTAATTCTATTTATTTAAGTATTAGGAAAATACATTTTATAGGGTCAGAAGTATGCAGTGTGAAGGTATTTCTGTTTCAAAAGGGACCATTTTTGCAAGAACTTTTCCTTTCTGACATTATTTATTATGTAAAAAATTTGGGTCTCTCTTAAATTGGAGCAATATTTCTAGTTAAACTACACATAAAAGATTAAATATCAGGTATTCTTTGAAAAAAATAGTTTTAATGGTGGCCTAGCAACATTCTTTCGTCCCAATCCCCATCTAACCTGCTAATGTCGAGGTAGTTGCAAAGTCGTGTACACTGGAGAAAGTAAAATGAGTAGAGGATTCACCCTAATTCGACATTTGCTTTATCGTTAAATTTGGGTTCAAGTTATACAATAGCTTTGTCTACCTTTTCCATTGCCTAAGTGGCGCTGGATTCTTCAACTTTAAATATTACTTATTTATTTATCATTTTAACCAAACAGTTGATATCGGATTTGGACCATGGGCACCTTGGAGTGAGTGTTCCGCTACATGCGAAGGGAGTAAAAGCCGGTCACGAGAATGCTTTGATTATTGTGACGGAAATTATACCGAAGTAGAGAATTGTGGAACGGCAAACTGTCCAGGTAAATGTGAATTCTTCTAATATAGAAACAAATCGTTTTTAATAAGCAACGTAAACTTTTTAAATCACAATTTTTCGGCTGCCACAACCTTTGGTCAAGGCCTATAATTTAGAAATCGGGCTGAAAAGATAGTTTCAAACCATACAGCGTAAACGCAAGTCTCCACTTGTCCTTGCCTGCCCACGAAGCGAAAAGTAAAAAATTTACACATTGGTTTGTTTACAATTATTCTTTTGTTACTTTTTTGTCCTGTTTCGTCTTTCCCGAGACAAAGTTGAATTCGGTTTAGTCTGTATTTACGGGACGAATTTTTCTGCGGAATTTTTCCCTTAGTAGAGTAAATGAAAGAGTCTAAATTTGGTTTACATTTGTAGACAAGCTGGACAAATCAGAATTTATAAACCAATCAGATTTTAGACTTTGATTTTTCTGGTCCAGTTCACGTTACAAAACAGGATAGGTGGAAATCAATCTTAAACTTGATATATTTTCCTTTTTCCACTGCAGAATATGACAATTTAAAGTTTGACAATTTTAATTTCATAAAACGCTAAACATTAAAGGACGGTCCTGAAAGGGTTAACACAGTTCTCTTTCGTCAATTCGTTTTGAAACGTTTTTAAACAAAATCGGTCGCTGAGCTCGAAGGCGCCTGACCCAGACTTATAAGGTTAGATAGTGTGACACTATACAAATATATGGTGTATTTAGTACATGGTAGATTTTCAAAATGGACATCATGGAGTGGTTGCAGCCATACATGTGGTGGTGGAACATCCACACGAACCAGAGAATGCAATGATCCTGCACCAAGATACAATGGAAATGACTGTTTTGGTCATAAACCGGAATCCTTGCCCTGCAATGATCATAATTGCCCTGGTAATAATATGTTCTAATTTTTTCGTAAAGCAAAAGTTTTATCCCAGTTTATTTATACGAACTTTGCATTGCTGAGAGCATTATTTACACAATCAAAAGTATGACCCATTGCCCCTCTGGCAAATTCCTTTCCTTCATCACATTTTCACAGTTTTTCCAAGTACAAAAGAAAATATAAATACATAATTGACTTAAAAACATTTGGTATATGCCCACTCCAAGATACTTCCGCCAAGACTTTCAATTTACCCTAATAAATTTATATCCAGCTATCACAAGAAGTCAATAAAACACAAATTCTTTTTCGCTTGTTTTGACAATTGCCTAACACTCCTTTTGAGTATAGTGTAGTCAAAAATCATCTTGCACTTATATCCAATGGTAAGTATATTTACTGACCATTTAGTTGATGCGACATGGTCAGAATGGTCTGAATGGTCAAATTGTGACAAAGCTTGTAACACAGGACACTACGTTGCACGAAGAACATGTCAACCGGCATTGTATGGTGGTAAACCTGAATGCAGTGGAGAATTATCGAAACGTGAACCTTGCAACACACTCCCATGTGGAGGTTAGTGTTGTTTCCATATTTCAACCTTAACATAAGGGCTGTGGGCGGGACCGTTTTCTGGCAAAATCAAAAGTAAGCCTGTACTTTGGTTGGCCTACGATGGTGTTTTTCTTTTTTTGCCTTCGGCATATAATTGGCTTACGCTTGAAACTTGAGCGCTCTAGTATAGGTCGGGGTTAGCCTAGTGTACCAGTACCTTTTGTAAACGAAAAAATAGATTATTACTTATGTTATCCTCCGTTAGTAGACTCTGGTACAGGGTAAGTGTAGCCTGGAAATAAGAAAAATTCTCAGAATATTCAAAAACGGATAATTTCTTATCGAATAATCTTGAAGAATAAATTAATATTGCTTGGATTTTTTCCAACGGACCTTTTGTAGTTCAGATACTGGAACTCTTTTTCCTTCCTAGGTATATCAGTTTCGACGAGGTATGAATATTCGAGAGTGAGCGTAAGCCAAGCTACATTAAACCGCAGAGACCGGAAAAAATGTCCCATCCGACTTTCTGACTAGACCTTTTGTTGATATGCTATTAACGGTATTATTAAAGTCAGGTTTTTCGCCGTATCCTAAACTTTTTGACCTTTCAAAAAAAGGTAAGCGCACTCTAATGCTTCTATTTTAGGTAAGAAAGCTGATATCGTCTTACATTTGGATTATCAATTTTTAAATGGAATGAACACAAGTGGAAGTGATAATTTTAAAACATTTGAAGAAGAACTAAAGAAACAGGTAGTCAGTCAAGTATTTTCTCAAAACGCTTCGACGATTAAGTACGGAGCAAAGGTGGTATAGTTGCTAATACCGTGGAATCTCGCTAAAGCGGACACCATCGTACTCTTTATAGAGATTTTGTATAAAATTTCCTTTTAGACGGAATTTTGGCCGAAAAAAGTACTTCAAGCTTTAATGTACAAGAGTAAGAAATTCCACTTTAGCGGGATTACAATGTATATTTACCAATGTTGCGTAAATTGTGATTTCATACCAGCGCTGATTCGCTATCATGTCTCTCCCCAATGTACACGACTTTACAATTACCACAAAGTCAGCGGGTTGGATAGAGATTGGGCTCCGTCTGTGAATTAATTAGATGACACTCCATTGATTCGTATGATTCAGGTTCAATTGAGTGATCACTCCCCTCGTCTACTACAAATTAGTGTAATGACATCAGATCGATAGCGCAGTTGGTAAAGCAATCTCTTAGCAAGCGTTAAGTTGTGGATTCAATCCCCACTCGATCCGTTACCTTTGCGGTAATTGGAAAGTCACATTAATGCAGGATCTGTTGATTCATTACTATATTTTTTCAATTTTCAGTGTTTGGAAGTTTACACTGATGGCGGAGAGGACTTGGTGAAAAGTATATTAGAAGTCCAATTGCATTCTGCACAGTAAAAAATGTTTTTTTATCATTTTTTTTCGAAGCATTCTCCTGTCACTGCTGGACCAAGCAAGACACAGTTTTTTTACGTGCTAATAACTTCTTTTATTCACTTCGTAAAAAATGATTGACTTTCACTTTTTTGAAATGAAACTGTTTGTACGTCAAGATGTATCAGGGTGCATCTGAATGAAGTCAGGATGACTATGTAACTCTGCCTCAGTATAACCTTTAGGGAGGGGGGAAGAGAGAGGTTGTTTGCTCAACCTTTTGACCACCCATGCATGACCTGTCTGTAAGGGTAGAAATCATCACCCCTTTGATTTCAGCTATGGATTGAAAATCAAATGTTAAGTTAATCTAAATGTTAGGTGTTCAAGAACATTTGGTTGTTAAAATTTCGAAGAAATGGTCCTAAGCTTAACAAAGTATTATAGTTTTTGACCTCTCGGCGGCACATACATTGACTTTTTATAAGAATAGCTCTATTCGAGCTTTACTGTAGGTATGCTTAGCATTTTACAGCTCTTTTCCCTTAAAAATATGCTTATTGTGATGCTTAAATTCTGTGAAAGAATTTAGGGTAGATAATGCTTATATGCTTATTTGAAGGGAACAGGATACAAAATTATTGATTTTTACAATTTTTTGATAATTACCGTCTTTTGTTCTATGTCTCAGGCCTCTTGATAATTACTTTCTTTGTAAGTATTTCACAATTCTTGTACATAGAATAAATTTTTACTGTATAGATTTTCATTTCGACTGATGATGACGGCTGGAATGGTCGTCGAAACGCTTTAATATAAATAGAGAGTTTTGACAAAAACAAAATGTTGTCTAGTCGCCCAAATAAAAATTTTTATAATGATACAAAATTAATTTTGGAACAAAATTGTTCTTGTCTTTTCTGCTCTAAAATATAGTTTTCCCCAAGTTGACTTAGTTTGGTTTATAGAATTATTTACCGCTGGGACAATAAATTCAGTATACAGTATACAAGCAATTTTACCCTAATCATTTTTATAGATGTTATGCTTTTAAAAAATAGATGTCTAACTGTCGATTCTTATAGTTAGTACTCATTTATTTCCCTATTACCTTCATTCTAGGTACATTCCCCATCTGAAAAGCGTTAATTTGCCATTTTCTCTTTTATTTAGAAAAGGCAGTGTGATTGCAAACTTCACCATATATTATCAAGATGTCGATTCTTATCAGTTCCTCTACTTTCAAGATGCAGTAGAAATTAATCAAGCTGTTGGAAAAATACCCTTAGTTGAAGATGACATTGAAAATGTTGCTAATTACACGGTTGGGCCTGACTGTAAGTGACCAATGTTATCTTGTATGTGTTAATGGGCATTTCCAAAAAAAATTGATTGTGCCCTACTGGTTTCGAAGATTTAAGAATTTCAAGGTTAAAATTACTGCATTTTGTTAAACTTGAAGTGTCTTGAAGTTTAATTTTCCAGTTAGCTAAACAAATGTCAGTGAAAATTTATTTGCAATTCCAAGGTCAAAATTACTGCATTTTGTTAAACTTGAAGTGTGTTGAAGTTTGCTTTTCCAATTAGCTAAACAAATGTCAGTGAAAATTTATTTGCACCCACCCCTGAGGTAGAAATTTCCTAAGAAAATCGTTCTATGATTTTTTCGACTTTTTATCTCTTTATTATAGTGTTTACTACACCACCATTAAATGTTAAACACAACTCTACATCACCGACAACTCTTATCATCACTTGGGATCCTATCGCCACAAATGTTGGTGGTTACATTGTTTTTTATCGTGAGAAATTACTACAGTCTGCTCCTTACGAAACATTGGCATCAAATAATACGAAAGCAAAATTTACATGGCTAAAACCTGGTGTTGAATATGTGTATCGGGTTCTGGCTTATTCGATCGGTGAAGGAAATGGTGTAGCAACGTCGCTTTATACTGTTAGAACAATGGAAAAAGGTAATACTTAGGTTATGGTGAAAAAATGACAATACACGCCACTAGTGCTTTGCTTTTGCTAAATCTGTTGTTATTTTTAGAAAAGGTTCCCAAAAATCGTCTAATTCTTGAAAAACAGGTCAAAAATTAGTCCTTCAATAGTATTGCTTTCGAACGTCCGGTTGCTCATACTCGTCAATTTTTATATAAACTAGTCCCGGAGGAGGGGCCGAATGATTTAACAACATCCGCACATTTTCGACCTTTACTCAATCTAGCTACCTTTCATCTCCCTGTACTATTTTGTTTACATTCCATTAACATAGTTGTATATCTTATAGAGCCAAGTACATCACCAGTCAACATTACAACCCAAACAGTTGGAGCATTTAAAGTTTACGTTGCTTGGATAGGAGTTCGGTTGGAATCCATGAACGGTGTTCCCTTAGGTTACCATATTCATGTGTATCTAAATAATATAAAACTGTCTTCAGTAAATGTTGATTTCTCACATGAAAGCTCGACAGTAGATGGGCTGACACCGAGCACCTACTACGTATTTGAAGTATGCGCTTATAACAGTGTAGGTGATGGACCCTGTGATAAAGCAGCTGGAACAACGGCCCCATCTCGTAAGTTTTGGATTGCTCATTGTGTGTACTCTCAGGAAAAGTGCGTATATATATCCTAACCAAAAAATCTTGAGTTGAACAATATTGTTCCTAGATTTGAGCAGTCAAAGATTAAATTAACGTTATGCATAGATCTTTGATGAAAGTTACAAAATTCAATCAATATTTTGAGGTTATCTCTAGCTGATCAAGCAAGGAATTGTAAAAACATAAACAGGCCTGAATAATAGTAATAATAACTCTTATAAATCATGTTAATTTCTTGTGATATCATTTAATTTTCGAGTCTAAATGCTTGATGTTCACAACTGAGTGTTGTTTTTATCCCTTTTTTAAGAAAAAGGTTTTTTATCATTTTCATATCGTTTTTGTTGTTTTTATTCATGTGTATTGCTTTTTTTTTCTTAGCGCCATCCTCACCTCCACTTGATGTTCGTGTTGACACCATCAAAACCCACTCTTCGTTAACCTTTCATTGGAATCCACCTCCAACTGATAAAATTCACGGATCTTTAATGGAATACAAAGTGACAGTCAAACCTTTACGAACGGGTGCAAGTTTCTACATTAATCCTAAAGAGACAATTCACAAGCTACATCCATCTTTCAAGTCAGTAACATTGCAATTTTTAAAACCAAACACAGAATATGGATTTGAAATTTTGGCAGTCAATGAGCATGGTGATGGAGTCTCGACTTCAGTTATTGGAAGTGAGTAATTAATTATCGTTTACATTTGATATTTATGAAATATGAGATTATGAGTTAGATGAATGTTTCTAATAGACTAAAATCATAAAACATTCTTCACAACATGGCATAAAACGGTTGATGTAAGGTTCTGCATCTGTTTGAGTAAGCTTTTATTAATTGGACCTTCGTTTTTATTCTTTCACAAAGCATGGTCTATCTAAACTATACCATTGTAGCGCCTCCAATCTTAATGAAACTAGACAACTTTGACAAAAGCCTTATAAGGCAATTCAATTCCTCAGTAAGAGTAGTAAAAAAGTCATACTTAAATTGTAATGGTTGTTATAGTTACTTGGTGACTTCAATAAATATGAGAACATACATACACTTGCTTAAAATCACCATATCTTCCAAAGAAAAAAAGCGTTTTCAAATTTGTTTTTCATATGTAGAAAGCTCTATGGATAAGCTTTCATGCATAAATCATCAATATTGAAAAACGTCACTTTCTGACAATCTATAGCGCGCCAGAAACACCAAAAATATTTTTTGATTTTGGCGCGCCATATTGTGAATATGATATATTATGCCAAATCGATGACGTCAGAACATTTTTTTTGACAATATATGGCTATTGTCAAAGTTTCATGTCAATATCGTTGGTCCATCAATAGTTATGAGCTGTCTAAGATTTTTTGAATTTACAGTAAAACAGGTTACAGTTGTCACCTTGGGTTCAATAATTGAGCATGATTAAGCAAATAATAATGATAAATGTTTAAAACTTGGAAATATTTTCCCAAAGAGATTTCATTTAAAGTCAAAAAGTTTCAAGATCGTAATTATTTTCGTTTTGGCGATATGTTTTCTGGAAAGAGTCCGCAGGCCTATTCCAGTACAGGTAGCGTTAAAGTCTGATTATAAAGTCACTGGATAGATTAAGAAATTTATACTGCTGCAGTACCAACATATAAGCTGTTTGCAAATAATCACCAAATAGTAAACAGTAAATAATAACAAGAGGTGATTTCTAACTCTAGAGACTTGCAACTGTCCACCAGAGGTTCACTCAAACTATTACCTTCTTGCACCCTATCTTAAAAAAGGGGAATCTGGAGATTTAGCTGGAGTCTTTGGCGAAACCGTTTCAAAAGCAGTCAAAACCGCATGTTCACAATGTAACAGTCCAAATGGAATTGTATGGACACGATTGGTGTTAGACCGTGATGGTCGTGGAGCATTTGCTCAAAAATCATCGGAAAAGAAGGTTGCAGATCAAATAGATGCCTACACTGATATCTCTTTCCCAATAATCAGCAGCAAAGGCGTGGAAACTATGATGGGGTATCCGTACGTGTCCTTGATCAGTCATCCAGGAGCTATCATCATTGTCAAAGAAAAAGTAATTGATGATATTGTCATGGAAATGATTGTGGCAATCTTAAATATTTATCCATTGTTGATGATGAATCTGTTAATGATGATTGTCGCTGGTATAATCGTCTGGATGTTGGTAAGTGCCTAGGCCCGAGTTGTCACAAGTTGTTAGTTTGACTTCCTAGGAATGCTCTTAATAGTAAAATTTCCTAACCACTAATGTTTTCGCTAGATTTGTAGATGTGTTTCACTTTCAGAAAGGCAGGGGGCGTATTTTGATAATGATGTAGAAAGTTATCCTGGGCAAATGATCAGACCTGTAAATCCGCGCTTATCAACTCCCATCACCTAGTGAGTTTTAACCCTGTTAGCACAACAAAAAAAGACAGCCTTTGCTGACGGTCTGCGAAATGAGAACGCACGCGCAAGAACTAGTCATTGGCCAGTAAAGAAATTTTTGAATTTCTAAATTCTACAATCCTGTCCAAAATATATAAGAATTTTTTACTTTTATGATTAATAATTGTAGAGAAATTGTTTTCTATCTCTTCCCTCTCCTTGTTAAAAAAAGCTTCGAGCGTAGAGGAAACTGCATTATTAGCAACGTTGATTTTAGGATTTTAAGGAAAGAAATTGATCAATAGTTCATTGTAAATACCTACGTCAATGTAAAAATCTACTACATATTTTGCGAACACCATAAATTTCTTTTTATACAGGAAGCATGGAACACGGAGGAGAAAGTTGACTTTTCAAAAACATGGTATAAGGGTGTGTCAGAAGGAATCTACTGGGCTTTTATCACACAAGGCACACACGGGTAAGACTTTATATTATCTATTATTTTTGGACACCTTTATCGAATTATAGTCTATTCAGAAACCTCGAATGCAAATTTATTTTCCAGTTGACTGAATCATATCATTAACAATTTTATCTAATGTGTGAAATCGTTGATTGAATAATCTCAAAGGAAACAAAAAACTTAGCAATTAAAAATGGGAGAGCGATAAGAAACAAAACAATTACGTTACAATTATACAGGGTATCCCAAAAAAATGTAGCCTATTGTAAACAATGTTAGGCGAATTCTTCAAAAGAAACGCAAATTAAAACAAAAGAAATACTAGATAATTTCCTTATAGTTGCTAATGACATTTTTGCAAGAGGCTACATTTTTGGGACACCCGGTAGATCTCACATTCAATCAATTCCGTTCCTTACTCATAAGAACGAATCATAATCATATTGCTGTGTAAAGTATACATATAATAAAAATATACTACCGAAATGATAGCGTTTTTCCAAATATGCATGCGGGTAAAAATTTTAATTCAACTCTTCATCTTCAGCATAATTATATTTCTTTATAAATTATCGATTCCGATTCGCGATACAACTGAATGACTAGAATAATAGCGAATCTGCGTGAAAATTTTTAATTGGAGCCATCACCTTCAGCACAGTCATACTTTGTGAAGTATCAATTCTGACATATGATAATAACTCAGTCTCGTCCCCAGAGCCTCTTTCTCTCTTTTTATAGCACTGTTGTCGAGATAAGATGGCTCTGGCGTATTAGGTTGACTTTATTAATTTCGTTGGTTCTTGAAAGCTTGATCAAGGACCCTATTATTTTTTCAATCAAGTCGCTAATGGTGAAGGTATTATCAAGTTCATCTTTAAAACTTCACTCAAAAGTTTTTTTCAAATATTTATCTTTAAAATGCGCTTTTTATATTTCGAGAAAGCTTTTGAAATTTTCATTCCAATGATATGAAATACAACTGTTCACGACAAATATGTAAAAAGTTATAACTGTTTGAAAGCTTCGTTTATTGAGAATATAACTTTTCAAACACAGTGACCTATTTGGCTTAACAATAAGAGTTTGATTATCTTTACAACTTACCATCAGCTTTTTATATTTTGTTAATAAACTGAATCTTATCTTTGTCAGCCAAACATAAAGATATTTTACCTTTTGTCCTACTTTCAAATAAGTGAGGCAAATAAATGATTTTTTTAGTACATAGTGTGGTGTACCGAGTCTAATATGCCAATGCCATTTTTGAGCGGCCATCAGAGGTCATCACAAGAGTGAGTGTTAGCAATCGATATAAAAAAGCGAATAAATTGCACTGGAATCGAGTTTAGATAATAGCTTATTTTCAAAATAATAAGTTTTCCTACTGCACATGCGCGTGAAAAATTGACACAGTTTTTCCCATTCTATCGATTGGATAATGTTTATTATTTTTTTACAGTTACGGTGATTATGCACCCATTAAATTCAGAACGAGGCTGTTTACAATAGTTTGGATTTTAATTGGTCTTGTATTAACTTCTATAATCATCGGGGGAATTGTGACTGCTTTGACAACTGTCAATAATTCATTGGATTTCAAAATTTATGGAAGCAAGGTAAATCATTTGTCTCTAAACTTAGGTACAAGAGCGGATTTCTAAAATCATGTTTAACACGCAAGGAGACGAGAAAAGCCATCAAAATGTCATCATGTTTTTTTCAATGCTTTTTATTTCTTTTCCTTTGATATCTGTGACATTCTTTTATATCCGCCATTTGTGAACACCGTCTTGAATCATTGAATTTTTCTGAATTTTTCTTTTCAAAATACTTTTGCTAGTAGATAGTTTTTAGGTACTATGTATCCAAAATCAGGAACCGTTAATCTTGAGAACACTTTCCTCTATTTATTGCAACCTCAGTCAGTTTTCATCTTGAAAAGCTTTCTTAACTTGCTTCCAATTACACCGGGCCCGGGTCCGGGTCCAAGGAAGTACCGCTGGTCAGGTCCTTTTTTACCTTGTGCAGTCCAAAACAGTATCGGAAAATCCACAAAAACCAGTTTCAGGTAGGTTTTTTGTGCAAAAAGTCCCACGTAGGGTATAAGTTTAAGTGGAGATTTATCCAAAATAAGTCTTTAACAGGGTAAATTTTTTTCACATTTAGCAGCCCCTGACAGGGTCAATTTTATGTTCATAATCTATGAGTTTGAAAACCAAGCCTTTTTTCAACACATGAATATTTTGATGACTTACTTTATCTATTTTTGTTGATCTTAAGAACTAATAAATGACTGTAAAATTTCAGATTGGTGCAATTAACGATACATTAGAACAAAGGATTGCATTGTTAAGAAATGGAGATGTAAACCCAGGTTGGTAATATTATCTACACTATAATAATTCGATGGTAGGTCGCGCATGGCAAGAGAAGAGGCATTTAAGCCATTAATTGTCATTTTCTTTTACATTAAGCCCTTACATAATGACATTTTAATGACTTTAACGGTATTTTTCTCTCCTTTTGTATTCCCAACCTACCTTTGGCTACTCCACTGGTAGTCTATGCCCAGGTAAAATTCAACATATTGTTTATGCAAATAAAAAGTCTTTTCACGTCTCCTTGGTAATACAACTTCCAATCATTTTGTGTTGAACCAACAACGTTTTATGGAGGTATGTTAGCATCTTTACCCCCCCCCCCCCACCCCATTCGATAAATTTCTGTAATCTATTGCAGTATCAAAACATCTGCTCGCGCTTATTGAATTTTACTTTGTATCATGCTAATGCAAGATTTTATGACATTTTGCTAACACCTCTCCTCCCTAAATGCGTGAATGTTAATTGATGACTTTTGATTCTGTTATAGCTGGACACTACAATAATTTGGTAGATCTAAGAGACGGTCTACTTAATGGAGATGTGGAAGGAATACTTGTTGATGCATACGTAGCTAGTGGTGAAAAGGCAGTGTTCAACAAACCAGGGATTCTGCCGTATGCTTTAATAGAAGTACCGCGCACATACGGAGTTGTACTGAGTGGGGACTTGGCATCAGTGTCTGCAGAGTTCGAAGAATACTTTAGAACGAACGAAGAGTCGATTTTATCGATTTTAACAAACGGTACAACACCAATGAAGGTAAAATAGAATTTCATTCAATTTTGGAATTTTCCCGTAGAACGAGCGTAATTATTCTATTTATAGTCCAAATATGTCTATGTCTAAATGTCTCAATTTTAACAAATTTTTAACACTTCTCTGTTATTAAAACTTCAATTCGTAAAACTTCCTGGAAAGAGATAAATGAATTTAGTTTGGTAATAGAAGGAAGGTTCTTTCTTCTTTTTTGAAATAAATGGCATTGCATATATGTTCGTTTTTAAAGTGATGTAGAGGTAAAAAAATACTTTATCTACAGATGGAGATATTTCTTAAACCATTCATGATAAACCTAAAAAAGTAAATATTTTTAGAAAGAATATACCAAAAAATTCTTGTTTTTGCCTTGGAAACTGTTTGTACCTTTTCTGGTCCTTAATGTCCCATTTCCGAACAAATTCGGGATACGAATTGTTTATTTTTATTGGCTAGTCCAACCCTAGGAGCTCTGCAACGTTAGACATACTGTGTCGAGAAAAATGAAAATAGGAACAGATGGCTGGTACGGTTAAAATTTATAAAAGTAACCGAGAAAAATAGGTTGAAAATCCAAATTTAAGGGCTATTTTTGGCATATTCCCATACTGGTAAAGACTTGAAGCTTACACCAGTGTTAAAACATTTTGTATTGGATAGAAATCCAAAAAAGAAGTGTCGCTAAGAACATTTTTCCCTTTTTAGTCGTTACATTTCAAATTTTCATTGGCGATAAAACCGCCTTCACAGCTACCTGCAAACTGATTTTTTATCCTCTATAAAAACAAAGTAGGTCAATATTAATGTTCCATTGGCTTTATTTATGTTTCTTGATACTTCAACAATTGAATTTGTAAAAAATAACTAGAAGCTTAAAGGTGAAGCTTTCAACGCCATAGGATTCTTCTATCTGCTTCTCTCTTGAAAGTTTTTCAACAAATACACGCATTTTTTATTATAACCCCGTTTATAAGAAGATTATGGTTGAGATTCGACTAAAACTTAAGAACATCTTAACCCTATTGTACCCGGGCTTTTTGGGGTTTATGTAGCCCCGGGGGGGGGGGGGGGGGGGGTTTTTTTGCCCGGGGCCATAACTCCAGATTGGCTTATGCGAGAAACTAGAAATTTGGTATGGAGGTAGCCTTCAATAAAACAACTAAAAAAATCATGCTGAATCAACAATGGTTGCTATGGTTACCTGATGACGTCATCACAAATGTCAATTTTCTTAAAATAAATACCTTTACTTACAGAGCTATATCTCCCGAGCAAATTGAAATTTGTCAATTCTGTTTTGATTTTTGGAAAGTCAAATGAAAGACTTTTCGTAAATATGCCATCAGATTTTCATAAAAATCAAGTCCTGAGGCACTACGGGGCGCCAAAACCGCCACAAATTGGCCCCACCGCCATTTTGAAATGATGACGTCATCATAATTTTTTTTTCAGCATGATTCTTTTATTGAACTGAAAGTTTCAAGTTAATATCATTACCTTATCAAAAGTTATTAGTAGTTGAATTTCTGACCATTTTGTATTGGAAAA